>SRMA01027010.1:161599-354280 GCA_007224835.1 Danionella cerebrum
CGTATGTTTGTTTTTTTTTTTTTTTGTTTTTCATTAATACACAGACTCTGTCAATAAAAATGTTTGATTCAGGAAATAAAACCGATACAATAAATAAAAATAAATAAATAAACGTCGCGCGCACGTTAAGCTCAGACGTAAACATGACTCCCCTTCCGCCTCGGTTTGACCACATAAGCCTTCTATAACAAGCTAATTATATTCGTGACACGCTGTAAATTATTTATTCTCCAAGGAAAATGTAAAATGTGAATTAATGTCGTTTACTCACGTCTACACAAGGTTTTAGCTGATGTGCTGCTTTGCTGTCATTGGATCTAGGCCGCCATGTTTCGCTCCTCCGCGCATGTCTAGCAGCATCTGCACTCGTACGTTTACATCACTGGACCATCGAGGAGAGAGCCCCCAATCATTCCTTTACGCCTTTGAGCTCAAATAATTGCTTGAAATCAATTTTTGATTAATGCATTTCAACTTAATAAACCAAATGGCAATACTCATAATTTTAAATCGAAACAAGGTTGTTTCATTATTAAATGCTATAATTAACTCGGGGCTGATTATGCGAATGGGTTAGAAGTTTTCAAAATGTATTTTCAATATTTAACCTACATGTTGTAAAAATTTAGTCTTAAGAATAACTTGAATTTATTTTTAGGTTCATATCAGCATGTTGCAGTAACACTGATTTCTGAGAATCTGCTAAAGTATATATGCATATTCTCACTAGATGGCACCATGGCTTCATCCCCAAAAATGTACCAGGTTTGACGGTCATAAAAAGCCACCCTTAAGCCATTTTGAGCGCCATATGCTATGCAAGATAATCTATTTAAAATAGGTTTATTTGAAATATCTGCCTGTACAGTACAGCTAAAATTGGTCTAGCTAAAGATGGATGGATATATGGGGTTTTCTGAATTTAATTTTCAGCTCAACCCACTCGCACAAACGCTCTTCACCAAACTGGAGCATCATGAGTGCGTGTCTGAAATGAAACACATGACATTGCTCAACCGAACTCAATAGTTCGCCTCTGGACCACTTTGTGTTTTCTGCTGCTTGATTGGCCGCAGACTCGTTCGGTTCAGACGCTATTGGTGTGAACCATCTGCCACTCATACTACTTTGTGCCACTTCGATCGTTCTCCAATTTATCAATCCTACTACTGTGAAGGACTTCCCTCATGATTATTAACGAGGCACGTAATGGCACGCTCCACTATGGGCAAAACGAACGTTGGAACGACGTGATTAATATTCAAGAGTAGATCCTTCGCCGTACTGCGGTTAGTAATTTCGCGTCGTTAGGTTGTCAATGGCTCAGAAAGAAGGTGGATACTGTTGCAGCTGTGATGATGGGTTACCACTGCAGGTGAAAATGAAAACATCGTTACTTGGCGACGGCAGAGGATTTGTACATCGTCGTCTTGGATATAAGTAAGTTTATTGCTTTTAACGCTTTCCTTAAATGCAGCTTACAAACCGCGTTCTTGCTTTTCGGGTTGATGTTAGATGTTTGTGCCTGTGACATCGTTGGTTTGAACGCTCCAACACGCACACCTCCTGCCCACTCACTCCAGGAGACCGAAGTCACCTGTTATCAATTATGTCATTCGTTGAATATGCGGTAGCCTACCTTTTTATGTCGTCCTGGAGTTTGTATTAATGATTGGGGTTTTACTGCTCCACCAAATATTGCACTGTTCATTTAGGAGTGGGTGTGAGTGGTGTGGGCTTTGTCAGTCATTTCTCCATACCATCAGGTGCTTAGAATAATGATGGAACTTTCAGCCACCTAGTAATATTTCCATACCATTAACGCAGATGGCATGTAGGCATGTAACGCTTTTACGCACAGTACAAATATAAGGAACAGTCTGTGTCACGACATGATCAAACCATTAAGGAAATGCATTGAAGTGTTTCCAACATACAATAATGATAGGCCCATCCTGTAGCACAAATGAAGTGATGGAGATGATGCCTCTGTTTTCAGCACATTACATCACTGTCCTTTCGTTTGGTAGAGGGTCTTGAAGCTGAACTCATTCGCCCACCTGTAATTCACACTTCTGTTTCTGGCAAATTCATGATATTCCATCTTGAGGAACCAATACTTTTCATTCCAGCATGTATTCCGTCACAGTGAAATAACCCACAGATCAATGATTTCACCATATGCATTAGATGTCAACTG
Organism: Danionella cerebrum; assembly: GCA_007224835.1. NCBI lineage: Eukaryota > Metazoa > Chordata > Actinopteri > Cypriniformes > Danionidae > Danionella > Danionella cerebrum. Next base: position 163,800 of record SRMA01027010.1, read on the forward strand.
TGCCATTCGATATTTCAGCATGCGCAGTATAACTCTGTAAAATCTTTCTTCTCTTCCTCCTCAGGTGAGCAAGCATGTGTTCATGCACAGTCCTCTAGTTTACCAGAATCCGCGAGTGAGCCATGAGGACATCATTTTAAACTACCCGGAGCAGATTTTTTTTTTGTTGCTGCAATGACTCTTTTGAGCCACAATTTCTCTCCTGTCCTCTGGCCTTCGGCTTTATTCAGCCCAGACATGCACCCAGTTGGGATATTTTGACTTCATGAAGATTCCTGACATCTGTAATGTGATGAATAAATTTGAGGTCCTTGGGATTGTAGGAGAGGGTGAGTGTAGGTTTTGTTACTATGGGTTCAAAAAATAAAAGAGAAAAATAATGTAAACGGAACTGTTTCTTTTTAAAGGAGCCTATGGTGTGGTCCTGAAATGCAGACACAAGGTAAGACTCATTTAATGCATATGCAAATACGTGCAGCACAGTATCAGAAACAGTGGCTCAGGAATCAGTTGATTGTGAGTTTGTTTGCAATATGAATATGTTAGGGTACATGCCCATTTCTCACAAGTTAACCTGAATTTTTAGGGTATATATGAAAAGTCAAAATGAATAATGTCACTTTTCCACCAACCTGTTATGACGACTCTACACTGCATGTTTTGAGGGCATTTCCTCTTCGTTCTGTATATTTAGTTGAGGTTCTATGCAGTAGGCTAAATCGGCACAAGGTAATACTTTTCCCTGATTGGAAAGAAAAGTGTGAAAGGCATGCTGTTGATCGCTGACTGGTCACTAATTGTTGAGCTCACTAATTGGCCAGAAAGAAGTTCACTGCAGGCATCAATAACAATTCAGCAATATAAACTCCTTGTCTCCTTCTGTGTTGTATTCACTCAGTGTTCTCTTCTTTGTCGTCCATATTTATTTACAATCTATGATTTAAATTTTTGACCCATTAAATATAATAAAAGCTTGCGCAAACTTTTTTTAATAGTATTTCTGGTCTTGCTCTTCGGTCTGGTACCCATGCGTTGTTTTCAAATAATTCCTCATGAGTGTTTGGTTGTGAGATACATTTTGAGAATACGGACAAAGTTCTTTGTGATTCTGTCTAAAATCATGGAGTGTGATATCCCCTGTCACTGATCTGCCGTGCAGTGTGAATTCAGCAATGACTGGATGTTGCCCCAGATAATCATGCTGTGTAAAAGGATCTGTGACACGGCTGCACTTACAATCATGTTGTCTGAACCCGGCTTCAAAACTGGCCCACTCAGGGTCGATACTGGATGTCAGTGGAAACAAAAAGGCAAACTGTGAAAAGTAGAGCTAAGCCAAACCAAGCCAAGTCATGTTGTTACTAAATCTGAAAAGTGGCATGATTTTGTCTTTAAATGATTCTTACTGAACCTAACATTTTGGTAAAGTTGTTCACTGTTGTTCTCTGCAAGGTTGTTTGTAGTAATTGATGACTGGTCATATTTAAATCCAACACCACCATTTAGCAGATGCATTAGGCTATGCTGCACTTACTATGAGCAATGCAGGGAAAATTGCAAGCCTAACCACCATAGATAATGGATAGGGGTGAGGGGTGATTTTTGTCAATCTTCACAAATCTAAAATGACCCTACAATTGATTGTTCACAGATTACTATGATTGTGACATCACAAACCTTACTATCATACTGTGTATGATAGTAAGGTTTGTGATGTCACAATCATAGTAATCTGTGAACAATCAATTGTTGGGTCATTTTAGATTCGTGAAGATTGACAAAAATTCCTGGGTGGATTTGATCAGGAATTTCAAATCAGGTTTATTTTTTTATGTGAGGTCCTATTTAAAGCAACTACAGTGCCAACATGCAAACTAATTTGATTTTATATAAAATTAAGATATTGTGGTCTATTTATTTTAGATTGTGTGTGCGTGTGTCCGTGTGTGTTTTTTTATACAGCATTTTTCTGCATAATTGAAGAATGAGTCAAGTTTCTCATTTAATTGGTTTAAGGAAGAGCTGCATACCCGACTTAACCTTTATGAATCTCTTGACTGTGACTATCAGAAGTGTTGCACAAGACTTTTATAACTTTACATTAATGGTATGTTTTATTAAATGTTTTTTTTTTTTTAAATGAATTAATTTTCAACAATTATGTGTCATGGTTCCCTAGCAACTGGTACTTTAGAAATTGTGGGCTTCTCAAAATGTGTCCGAAACTACTCATGATAATACTTACTTACTTACTTCTGCATAAGTTCTGTGCAGAAGTGGGTAGTAAATAACTATGTTTACTTGAGTAAATAGTTGGGTAACTTGTAATTCTTAATTAAATTTAAAGTTGTGTACTTTAACGTTGTGTATTTTTAAAAGTATATTCCAAAAAATAATAATTTTGTTAAATTTTTAGCTTTCCTCGATTATTATTATTATTTTTTTAAATGTTTTCGATAATTTTTTAATTCAGCCAAAGTAAGACATCTTGGAGACACAAGTTGAGGCATAATTTTCATTCCAAGATATTAAAAAGCACAGTTTCATAAAGTGATACATGTTGTCATATACATATGGTCTGGACTATAATTCGATAATGATAATTATTGTGTAATACATTTTCATAATAATATGAAATGACTGGTCGAAAGTCACTTGATAATGTTTAATCACTGCTGTAATGCACTACGCTAAACAACTCGGATGGCATTTCAATGTGTCATACATAGTGGATCAGCACAGCTTGATGCTCACAGTAACTTACTGTTGAGAGCAAATGTAACACAACTCAGTTGTCTGGAGGTGTTTCACAGTCTTACTCAAATAGAGGGACATGCCTTGTAAACTGCACTAACATAAGCATAGCTAACATATTCACTGCTAACATCAGCTACAGCTAAAATCATAATTGCTGACCTCATTACAGTTGACAACATGGTGGCTAACATCAGCTACAGCCAACACCTGCCCAGCTGACACCAGCTATAGCTATCACCAGCACAGAAAACATCAACACAGCTAATATCAGTATACAGATAATATCAGCTACAATTAATATCAACGTAATAGCTAACTTCATCACCGTTAACATCATCATTGCTAACATCATCTACAGCTAACATCTGTTTCAGCTACTACTAACATTAAACATCAGCCACAGGTAACACTTATCTACAGCTAACTGTAGCACAGCTAGCACCAGCTACAGCTAACTTCAGCACAGCTAACATAAGCTACAGCTAACTCCAGCACAGCTAATGTCAGCTACAGCTAACACTAACACGGTGAACACAAGCTGAGCTAACATCAGCTACAGCTAACACAAGTACAGCCAACACATGCGCCACAGCTAACACCAACACAAACGCAGCTTACATTAGCCACAGCTAACACCAACACAGCTATCACCAACAATAGCTAACACCCGCTACAGCTAACCTCATTTACAGCTATCACCAGCACAGCGAACATCAGCTACAGCTAACACACAGCAAGCATCATACTCTTGCAACTCTTACCAAAGTAAATATTTTCATTTTCAATATTACTTTAATAAAAAATGTAGAAGCTCTACCCACCTCTAGTTCTGTGTAGCTCTGTATATACTAAATGCATGCTTTTTCTGTATGTATTTGATAACATCTTGTGGTATTATTGGAATGCTCAACATACAAAGAATCAGTGTTGGGAAGTTTAATTTATGCAAGTCTGCATTAGTTCTGAATAAGCAGCTGAACGCAAATGTCATGAAATGATCTGAAAAGAAACCATTAGATAATATTTTCTACCTGTCTGTTAAGGTTATTTTCATAGCTCTCATCTGTGTGTTCCCATTGCTGTTGGTATTTGAGTCATGGTTGCATGCCCAGGATGTGCCATCACGCTTGGCCAGACAGCAGTAGTGTGCCTGGGTGCCTTGCTTGATGATGAATGACAGTACAGTGCAAAAGAATGGTTTGAGCTCATTACACTTTAGATTTCAGCGGCCTCAATGCACACACCTCACAGTAACCACAGATTCATGGCAGGATTCATGCTCTTATCACTACAAATTCATGTACAGCCGTATTTCATCCCAGAATCAGTTTAAATGTCAAACTGGGTATGTTTACTTCAGTTGCTCAGTCTGTAGGTGTTTACATTTGCAGAATGACGGATTCGTATCACTTTTATTTTCAGTAAAAAAAATAAAACAAACGCAATAGTCAATGCATTAAATTTGAATGCTACTCTTAACATTCCCAGGGTTTTCTTTTTACTCATAATAATTGTTTTTACGAGCAATTTGACGTGTTATAACTTTACACTCCTTGTAAGATTTCAGTACAAGTAATTGTATCTGTATTTTGTTGAATAAAAATTGCTTCAACGTATTAAATAGAGGATCACAGTATGTACTCTGTGTCCACTAGAGGGCACATTTCCAAACATTGCATGAACCATTGTTTATCAGTGCGTAGGGTTCAGTTCACGTTCTATAATTTTTAATTCTGCAAATAATCCACTTTTAATTGTCTAGCTCAAAAGTCTATTTGATCTAGATTTGAATGTTTCAATTTTCATGCGAAATGCTCAGCAGTGTTTGGTTTGTTTGATTCATTAATGGGTTGTCCATGACATCCTTCATATTTATGGTCATTGTGAATTCTGATGTACGATATTTATGACCATTGTGATTTTTTTTTTTTCAAAATATCCAAGATATATTAACAATGCGTTGTATTTCAAATTTAACAAACATCTACTGGTACCACGGTATATGACCGATGTAGAGTTACCAATCAATCTATGTCCACCACACAAACTCCAGGTAAACAGGCAATCAAATCGCAGCAGAAGGCATTCAAGTGATTTCAAAGGGAACCTTGCTGGCCAGTGAGCCATTGTGCTACCTTGTTTTGACACAACCTGTTATGATCATCAGAATGACACATAATTGACAATGGAAATAAAATATATCAAACATATTTCTCTATATGAGTGCATTCATGCACACCATCTTCCCATGCATCATTTGTAAAGATAATGATGCAGATTAGTTGCAAGTTCTTAACGTTTGACAAACTTGTGCCTTTAGGAATTGGTCAATCAGTGCTTTCTTAACAAGCCTTTTAAATTGAGTGACTACTTTGTTGCATCGTGGCTGTTTTCACTTTTACACATAATTATTCTCCAATACAAAAGAATCTTCAGAGGTCTATACATGATTAAAAGCTAGATATTGTTTTTTAAAAAGATTTTACATCACTTGTTTGTGGTCCTGATCAAATTGTATTACTTGAAATAGGGGCAAAACTGTTGAAGAAACTAACCAAATACACATTGTTCGTGTTTAATAATTAAATGCTGAATTGAGCAGGGTACAATAATCATCTGCATTGATGACTTTCTTAAGTTTGGCTTGCTTTGTCTGGGTTTGTCTGTGGTGAGTCATCGGGGTGTGGGGCTATTCTGTTGATTTTGCTTTGGCATCTCTTAGTGGATATTTTTTATAGAGTATTATTTATATTTATATTATATTTATATTAATCTTTTTTTTAATTTATTAAAACTGAGATTTACAGATACCTCCGGTTGCAGAATTCCTACTATTCTTACTGCTTTTTAACTGAAAGTTTCCCAACAATGCTGATGCACAGCAAACAACCAATGGAGCAATTTTCAACACAATCGCTAGCAGAAATATTTGGTGAAATCCAAGGTATATGTTTGAACCAAGTTCCACATAAACCAAACCTCAAAGCTTCAGAGCTCTTGGGAATTTTGTTCCGGAAAATGCACAGAGATCATGTTTTCAATCACAAACAACTGAAAGTATAATTACAGTGATAAGTTCACAGAAGGGTACACAACAGCTGTACAGATCGACTAGCGTTTAGCTATCAAGTACCTGTTTTGTACAGTCATTGGCGATTACAGATCCCAGGTCAGTTGCTATGATTACAGGTTGAATTGTGTGTGCTGCATTGTCTCTGTTTGGCAAATTTTAAGAAAATCTCATTAAGAAGAACATTGTACAAAAATGATGCCAGCCTACAGTATGACACTTAAATCTTCCATTATTGTATATGGCATACAGTTATAGTGACCTGAAAACCTTTTAAGCCAATGTCCCACACATACCCAGGTTTTTTTGAAAACACAATGTACAAAAAAAAAAAGACTGTAATGACTCTACCAAAGCAACAGGTGGCAGTCAATTTGTGGCATTTTAAACTTACATAATTTAATGTTCAAGCACCAAAATATCAGTTGATAAATCTTGATTAATACAAATGATTTGTATACATTTTACAAGAAGAAAATAGTATAGGGACTGTAAAGTCTTTTTTTTTTTACAATAGCTTCAGTGCATATTGAACAGCATTGAAACTAGAAGCCAATGGCATTTATGTAAACATTGATTTACAGCAAGCACATATTTTGCTACAAAGCTACAAAATAGATCTCGACATATGTGTGCTCAAATAAACAAGTCAACGATCCTATTATACATGCATACAAACCCAGTGTCACACATACATTTGAAGCTTTAATGGAGACGAACACAATGTTCAATAATGTAATAGCCAGCAATGAAACGCTGATGAGTTCCATTCTAATAAGAGAGAACATAAATCATCTCCTGAGTGTCCCTCAATACAGAAACTTGAGATATCCAGGGTTTTCTCAGCAATAACTCGCAATCTTTTCATGCAAACAAATACTCGGAGATAAAACGAGATGAACAAGGAGAAATGCAACACACATGTACAGTAACTAAGTTGTGTACTGCAAAACATATTCTTTTCTCATGTAGAGATGTTTACATTACTGGAAAATAGTTGTGCACATTATACAAGCATTGTATAATACATTTCTTTGGCTTCACTCAAATCTACAGAGTGCCTATAGGTTATGAAGGGCATTTTCTGCTTGACCAAACACAAGAATTGTTTTTTGATCTGTCCTTTTAGTGAGAATATTGCTATTTTTGCTAATAGTTTTGCTATTATTGCTATTTTCTTATATTTACTATATATGTGCTCTGTGCATAACCAACCACAAGTATTGTTGTTTGTTCTGTCCTTTTAGTTAGATTTAGTTAGATTATTGCTATGTTCTTATATTTACCATATATAGGCAAATTGCTTAATATTAAAAACATATTTAAAAGTATTACTTACTTTAAAGCAAATTACTGTTTATTCACATGCAAGCTTATTGTTTAGTGGAATGTTTGGTGAAAAAAAACAACCCCCTGTTAAACTCCCTGTTCTTTTCACTGGAGTGAAGAGAAAACATCCCCACACCATAATGACTCCTCCACCAAACTTCACAGTTTGTACAATGCATGTGGTATTCTCCTAACAACTGCCAAAACGAGACACTTTGCATTGCATTTAATGATGTATGGACAGGAAGCCCTCGTTTGGCCATGTACACCCATTCCATAAAACCAATATTGTTTACAAAAAAAACATTTCTAATGATGCCTTGGATTTATAGCAGGAGAGATTGCTTTTTGGGGGGAAAAATTAATCTTAAAATAAATCTTTAAACATTAGAATCTGGATTTGATATTTTTATGTTTTTATGACTTACATTAGCTTTATGAAAGTTTGGAACAGAATTTTTTGATTTAGAAAAAAAAATATTTTGTTTTAAAGAAAACTCAAATTAATCAAAATGGAGTTGAACTTTTCACATTAAAAATTGAAGCTGCACACTATGACCCTGATTTGACGTTTTACATCGTCATGTAATTTCCCATCATTCCCAGTCCCTTTTTTACATCACCACTAATGTGCAATATATAGTACCATGGAAATACCTTGGTGCTTAGTTTTTACATCTAGGGCTTTGGGAAAGGGATTGAAACAACTCAGTTGCATTTTTTTGAACGATGAGCATTGTAACTGATTTTGTCAATGCAGAGCATGCAGGTTCAACAGTTTTCCATTGTAGAAGGAACAATAGTACACAGAAATAAACATTTAACATGCCATAATTGCCGTTCATAACATAAACATTTTAGTTTTTTTCAACTTATGTCATCAAAGCCAAAAGTTTCACACCATTTTATGTCACACAGGACAATTTTGCATGCTGGTTTCAATCCATTGCCATTATGTGAACATTAAGCTGGCACTTTTTGACCGCACCAGACCAAAATATATGAATTTACTGGATATTTTATTGACATAAATGTTTTTTGCGTTATTGCACTGTAGTGCAGTGGTCTCTCAAAATCTGTTTGCATCTGCAGCTTGTTTTCATGGTTACTTCATTAAAATGAGTGAAAAGACATCAAATGCATGACGCTAGGGTGCAATTTATTTATTTGTCACCAATGTGCAATCACACCCACACTTATTAGCATTTGAACATCTCATGTTTAGAGATTTATTAAATGCCAGTTAGATTTTCAGTTGATGGAGCTCAGTCAGTCTGTTTTAAATGCTTCAGTCTGGACGTGCCAGCATGAGAGCTCCTGAAAGTGACGGGTATCCTCTGCATTAAAAAGCTTGTTTGCTGGAAGAGGGGGCTTTATTTTTATAATGTATCAGTGGAATTGAGGGCAGAGGAGGAAGAGGGGATGTGAGTCTGTATTAGCATTAAATAGGTCACCTTGAGTGGGAACGCTGCTTGTAAAGGGCCGAGTACGTGTTGAGATGACTGTGCTATAGCCGACTAGGATGAGATTGAGTGTGACACAAATGCCAAGATGCAGAATTTTTTTTCCTTTGGAATGACGCAGCTTTTTTGATGTTAATAGGGAAAATAATGGCATTAAAACTTGTTTTTTTTGTTGTTGTTTTTTTTTTTTTTTTACTAAGTAATGCAATCATTTCACCACTTGGTGATTTTGTGTGTTTACCCACAAACAAAAAAAGTTACCAATTATTAAAAAATGCATTTGAGAAAGTTTCACAATTTTTAATTACTAAATTTTGATTTGATATCATTTCTTAGTACTTAAGTAGTTCAATTATTTACTGTTTCATAGTCATAGTCTCATAGTCAGTGACATGCGGTGAGGTCCATAGCAGGTGAATCAGTCAGATTTACAAACATATTATAAGGGGGTCTATGAGTTGATCAAAGGACGGGATTCAACCATGGATGAAGGTTTCAGATTAGTTCTGTCTTTCAGAGCATGCTAGAACTTTAAATGTTGAACATAACTCTTATCTGACTCCATATTTGTATAAGAAGGCTTTTGTTACCTTTAACATTAGCTTTGATTGAAGCTATAGTAAACTATGTTTTGATCATTTTTAATAGTTCAAGAAATGCACTTTTATAATTAGCCATTTAAACCTTAATACATGTTGCATAATAAGTAACCAGGAACTATTGAACATCATTTTTATTAACAAATTTTCTAAGCTCTTCATTGGTTGTGTGATTGGACAAATAAGCCCTGAACTTTCCCTGCGTTCTGCCTTAGTAACTCTCCAGAACCTAGTTCCCTCTCATGGGAGGGTCTAGTTGAAATGTAAATCAGACAGCTATGTTTTAAAGATTAGATAACCTTCTGAGACAGACACTATTGTTGACCATAGTAATCACATATGTTAATTGTAATCCTGCTTGGACCCTTTGCAACACAAGAAATGGTTGAGACTTTTAGCCCCTCTGGCTTGAGCTCTTTGCAACATTGTTAGATTTATGCTCAGTTATTTACACATTCACAAATGTTTTTATAAATACCTATATACATAATTATTTACAATTTGAACCCTACAGAATAGCTTAAATGTATATAAATATAAAAAGCTCCTTCTATTCGATAGCCAATTTGAAGTTGTTTATGCCATCTTATGAATATGTTTCCTTATTTAAATTTTAAGAATAATGTATGTGTATAATTTCATTTCTTTTCTTCACTTTTCACTTTACTTTACTTTTCCCTCTTGAAGTGATTTTGAATATTGGAATAAAAACAGAGTAGAAAACAGCTTATTCACCATTTGATTACCAACTGTTAACTTTTTTCCATATGCAAACTGTAGCATGCAAAAAAAGCACAAAAAACATTAATATCGGCTAGTCTTTACTTATATAAATGATATTCATGCGCCGTTCCAGTCTCTTCCAGCACCCTCTGCCTTTAAATTTGTGCATCATCAGAACCACATAATCGCAAGCCATCTTTAGCAGTTAGCAAAGGACTCTGCCTTTCTCTCAATACTTCTTCTTCTGGTTTGCTTATTGTCCAAATTGTTGCTTAGTGTGCAAAAAACATTACTGCTAACAAGAAGTTGCTTCTAAACACAGGGAGCGGCGGAATAATCATGTAGTATCATGCTATACTTGCTAGTAACTTTCTAATGATATTACAAGTAATGCTAAAAACATGATGATTAGAGGCCATTCTACGTAAACACGTGCTGTTTTCTGTTTAAACCAAATTTAAGTTTAAAGGGGACATATTTTTGGGCCATATCAAGCAAAAGCAATTTTGGCATTGAGGATGCCCAATGTGAAACATTGTGATGGACGATAACATCGTCCGAAACACCAACAGGGCGTTTTGTAAAAGCAAAAAAGGAGGTGATTCAAAGACGATTACTGTTCCATTTATGAAGTTGCCAATGGTGCAGTGCTAGTATAGAATCAGAATCTGAATGAACTTTATTGCCAAGTAGGTTTGCACTTATAAGGAATTTGTTTTGGTGACAGACCGAGGCAGCCATCGGCGGCACCATCTTGTGAAGAAAGAAACAGAGAAATGGATATACATTGGGTAAGGGAGCTCAAAAAGAGCCTTTGTCCTTCGAAGGGCCATTGCAATCAAGCACATATAGACAATACTGGAAGAAAACATTGCAGGATGGGGTAGAAGTGCTGGAACCACTGCAGTCAGTAGCAGACATTTTCCTGCAGACATTACGGCTCTGTACTCATGACCTGTTTAGATTACAGCTGTGGAGAGAAACAGGCAGAAGTGTTGAGGAACGTGGGCGGGGAGCAGGGAGAGTCTACGTATCAGGCGCTTACAGGGGAATATTTGACTCCTCTTGTGGCCTTCAAGGCCAGAGGAGATAAGGGAAAGCCAGATAGAAGAGAAGTTAATTTAGGTCAAAAACTGTAAATTTCTACAGATTTTTAGTGTCCATCCCCGGTCTCCAACTTCAGTCGCATCGCTGCCAGCCTCTCCCAGATGTTATCCAGTTTGCGGTCAGAGACCATTAAACGAGTCCTGACAGTTTTAAGACCAGTCAACATTCCATTCCATTCGGTCAGCTTAGTGGGGTTTTGAGCACTGACCGCCTTTGATAATCGCCGGTAGCCGAGATCTCCACATATTCCAATCAGCAGAATCCCAGTTATCACAGTTCCAATTATGTAAATGTCCTTGACGTGCTCCAGGGACAGGGAGGCCAGGCACACGATCCTCTGCTTCGCCCAGGAGTCCATCGTGTTGCCAGCAGTGAAAGTTCCTGCAGGATAGGTGGGTTCCCCTGAATCCACGCTCCTCATCGAGAATATGGTGTCAATTGCATTCAGAGACCAGTTGATCAGATCCCTAGTTTCTTTTATGTGGAGAGCAGGATAGAGAGAGTCTCACGCAGACAACCACAGAGTGCAGCTGGGTAAACAAAGATAAGGAAGAGAGGAGAAAGAGCGACTGTCTCCGCAGAGAGCAAAAAAAAATTCTCAAATATTTATTATAACTGATTTAAAAATTGCATAATATGATGCCTTTGATCAAAATGTATAAAAATAAAGTAAACTTAGGTAGTGTCGGTGTTAAACACTGGTGTGTATGATATAGTTAATTCTTACACATATTTTTTTGTAAAGTTACAAAAATGACAAAAACAATTACACCATATATGCATCCTAGAAGAATTTTATAAAGTGTAATGTGAGACTTTTGTCACGTCTTTTGTTGTTGAGCAGAAGTAATTAATTTCATTCCCATCTGTTATTTCGCAAGTATTGTCTTTTGTAAGTTTACTATAAGTTTAAATCTTTTGCACCTAGCGCACTCTGATGTCATCATCATTTTTCTTTCTTATGGAATTAAGCACTGAATAGACAAATTATGTCTTGATCTATTTTAAGATATCTACTTTTTTTAATCATACAGAGTAGCTCTTGGATACTCTTATTTGACATTTTTTAAAATAACGTTTAACGATATATCTAAGCCATCTTCTAAGTCTAGGAAGGGTATTAAAGCTGCTAAGGTATTACAACAGCAGCTTTATAGCCACAAATTGAATAGAGTTGTGATTAATGTTTGTGTCTGAGCATGCATGCTTAATCTGGAACTGGCTACAGAGTGCATGTTCTAAATGAAATAGTGTTTTACTCATGAATCATTTTATGAGCAGAAATGTTGCTGTAAAACCAGAGGCGGGCACAGTAATAAATTGAAAACATCATGAGGGCTTAAAATGGAACATAATAGCAGCTTACAGGATATTATTTAGCACCTCCACGTGCCTGTGTCACTGTGAGGCTCTCACAGCTTAGCTGCCCCTCCATGGGTCTAATGCAAACATGCTTGTGGTATTAATAGAACAGTGGCTGTGTAGTCAATAGAACACAGTCAATATTTGGGACACTACTCCCATTGTATGGATCTCATGGAAGAAATGCTGTATGAAATCTACTGCCCACAGCTTGTACAAGCATTCATGCCCATCAGACAGTTTAGTGATTGTGTCCAAGATAAATAGCGACTCCGTCAGTTTAATAAGGTTACTTTCTTAATTAACTGGTCTTAAAAGTGATATTGTGAACACCACTTGCAACATGGACAATGTCAATGAGATAAGATAGCTACTACCATTGATGTTGGCTGTGCTGCAGGTGTTGTCCGGTTAATTTTTTTTAATAACCCTGTAGCAAAAGCATATTTGTGTGCAGTCCTGGAAATAAACACTGAGAACTGTTGTGCAGTTGACTTAGAGGGCACCATTGTGCAATTTCTTAAAAAGGAAAAGCAAATGGATTGCTGCAATTCTAAGAAATGTCTGCAATGTCAGGTGCTGAAAAGCATGCAGTCAATGGCCGAAACCTGGACTTGTGGTCAACATTTTATCTGCTAAATTGGTCTTTTGACTAAATATTTCATTTATTATTCATGTTTACCTGTGTAAACACAGGGCTGGAGCTAGCTATGTATTCTGAAGAAAAGATTGTGCTGTTTCAAATGATTTGTACATGCCATTTGTTAACATATAAATAGACATCTTTGTCTCTTTAAAATCCTAGGCAAATTTCAATTTAAAGTATGACCAGCCGTCAAGACTTTAGTACATGTTCGTACATGTCTCGAACCGGCAATCTTCTATAACTGAAAGGCCACAGTGCTACCCAATGTGCCACCGTGCCGCCCATGTTCATCCAAACACTGGCTTTTTTAAAATGTGCTTTTCCCTCCTTTTGGCCATTTGGGTCAATCCTGATTGAGAGCTTTCACACTGGCAAAACGTATGAGAGCACTGTGCCCTGGGTGTTCAAAAAGCTTCACCGTTGTCTGCATTCATAAAAAAAACAATGCTCATATGCAGAAAAAATCTAACTTAGCTTTAAACTGTTTACTTCCCCTGGGGGTCTCTGGTGCTTGGGAGAAATGGGATCCATGTTCTATTTCTACCAAATTGTATAGCTAATATTAATTATTAATAAAATAAAACTTTCTAAACAGTCACTTATTTTGGTTTAACTGTGAATCAAATTATTTCCCGAACACATTACTACAACAGTTCCTTGCTGTTTGTAAAATCATCTACACAGGCCTCTGTAAAGCTAAACTATTGACTTTCTGCCCTTGTGTTGAGAGAAAACCCTCTCAAATGATCTGACCTCTCCACCTCTTAACGGCTCAGTAGCTGAGAAAAAGCAGAGCGGCTAAAGGAATGAAATGATCCAGCCTCAGAGAAACATGTCCAAAAAATTATATATAGGAGCTTCTCGAATGTTTCATAGAAGATTACTAAAGTGGATTGTCCTGTGAGGGTGCGATTCTCCAAAACAAACCAGAAACATTTTTTGGGTTAGTTCATGCCATAATTGAGAAAATTAAGGTATCAACATTATTATTTAAAAAGCTTGCCTTCTGCGTTTGGAACCTGGATTAAATTACTAATAAAACACCTGTTTGACTTGGAAGGAGAGTCAGTGTTTGCTTCAAACGTGCAGTGGTGTAGTCATTCTTTAAAAAAAAAACGAGTTCTTGAAAAAAGATAGACCAAAATTCTGTATTTCAATCAAAGATCCTTGAGAAAATTGTGTTTATCTGCAAATGTCAAAGTATTTGATGGAAGATGAACTCCTTCAGTCAGAGTTTACTACTAATCACAGTAGCAAATGAACAAAATATAAGCTTTTTTGGTATTCTTCTGGAAATTGATCTGTTTTGGTAGATTTGTCATTAATAAGTTAAGCTTATTTAATCAAAGCTCTGGTGATTATTGTACTAATAACATGTACAAATATGCCTAGCAGCTGGCATTAGAACAATGTTTTTCCTCCAAGTTTAAAACAACAAGCGTTTGGCTTGTAATCCGCCTGGCTCGAGTTATAGACACTTGGGCTGTCATGGACCCCCTGGTAAGTGACAGTAATCATATATTGACTCCTCTGAGTGCTCTGGACCCCCTCTCAGCCCTAATGTCTCCCATCAACCCCCCAAACTCAACAGCTTGTCTCTCACAAGTACACCTGACCTATACATGAACATGTTGTAATCCAAAACGGAAACAACCCGTTAAAGATCACATTACCTGTCATCAAATGCCATATATGTCATTGTTTGATGACACTCTGTCTATTATCCCACAATTCTGTCTTAGAGGCAGAGAAATATTTTTAGAGCACTTTTGTAAACTGAATTACGGGTTTGTCTCTATGGTAATTTGAAATGTGAGACACAGACGCTGTGTGTGGTGGGTTTTAAAGCTGTGAAAGTCTCAGCTTCTCTGTAAACACCTTTCAGATCTCCCCAACCCCTCTGCCGATGACTCATTCACCCCAGATGTATATCGAGAGAGACAGGGTTTATTTAGGAAGTGAAGAAACTAAAAATATGAGCTTCTTTAATGATGATGCAAATGTTTTCACTTTGCTGTGCAATGGCAAAGACGGTTATCACGCAGTTTTTGTTTTTTACTTTAAACATAAGCTATCCTTCATCTTTTTTTTTTGTTTCACATTGATGGTAAAGGTGTTCTATGAAGTTCTTTTATATAACATCTAGCACACACAGGATGGATGGTCAAAGTAAAGAAAATACCAGAACCCTCATAATAATATTTGACAACTTTTAAAAATTCAAACATGTGATTAGTCATGTTGAAAGCCTTAACCTTTACAGTGTGATGTAATTAATCTAGACAAGGCCTTTTATTTGTGACCCTTGCCAGGGTCAGGGGATCTCAGTTAATGGAAAAGTTACTTCTTGTTCTGTCTTCACATGCACGCTGTGCCTCTTATTCATCTTGAATCATATTGTGAAAAGTCAAAAATACTAGTAGGGGAAGCTTGAGGAAGCCTTGGAGGCACATGCTTCTGTGCCTGAGGCGTCAGGTAAAGCTAATGCCGGGATCTAGTCCTGCTGTGAGAGTTTCGGTTGGGATTTTCTTTGGTGGAATTGCAGCTGGATGAAATGCCAGTCTCAGAGGTCTTCTGGAAACCATATTATTGAGGTGTTTTATGTAATCAGACCAAATATTAACAAACTTATGCAATTCAAATTGAACTTTTTAAGTTGTTTTTATTTTGCTAAAAAAAAAGTGTGATATTGTTATTGTAATATCTTATCTCTGATTTCA
Organism: Danionella cerebrum; assembly: GCA_007224835.1. Taxonomy (NCBI): domain Eukaryota; kingdom Metazoa; phylum Chordata; class Actinopteri; order Cypriniformes; family Danionidae; genus Danionella; species Danionella cerebrum. The sequence goes on from SRMA01027010.1 coordinate 179,576, forward strand.
TAGATCTTGTTATTTGAAGGTTGCGTCATGGTAGAGCTGGGCGGTATGACAAAAAAATTGATATCACAGAATTTTCAGCATCATATCGATCTTGATGTATTGGAATGTATTTTTTTTACTTCCATGACCAGGTGTTAACTCTATTTGCTAATTATTTATAGAAGATTTAACTTTACTGGAGTAAATTGGCTTACAATGACCAGACTAGTATTAACCCAGGTTTGAATGGTATCACAAAATGCTGCTGTTCACAAAGAATACTCAGAACTGTAATGAGATAAAGAAATCAGAATACTTGACGACTAAAATGTAAGCAGAATGTCCCCTGTAACGTAATGGCAGAGAGTATGAGTAGAAAGGGATAAAGGTGTTGTTTAAGAGAACTTAGAATATTCTGTGTGACATCCGAGCTACAAAGGGGTGTAAATAAAGTCCTAAGTGCATGGAAGAGTTCTGTGCAAGTCTCAACACTTCGCAAACATTTGAAACCACCATTACCTTGTAGAAATAACAATGCAATTCACGCAGTTCAGTGCTGAGAAGTTTGTGTGCATGCTGCGAGTTTTGCGCAACACACTCGTGCAGTTTGCGTGAGATAAAGTTGGGATTTCATGCAAATATTATAGGCGTTTGAAATTGGGAATGTGTTCATTCTTTATAATGGTGTTTCATTGGCATTATTAACCGATTAAGGTGCTTTTCAATGCTGGGTTGGCTAGCATAACTGCTATTATAGCTGCGTTATTAGGCAGAAAGGCTCTCGTGAACGTTGGATCTTTTAACAATTCTAAGTTGGTGATTGGGGCGATGTCATCACCTGTTCACAGATCATCACCTGTTCACACATTTAATTAAGGACATCCGTACTGTTTTGTGTGTGGGGGTGTGAATGATGCCATATTGATTAGGACTTGGGGCTGCAACTTCCTAAAGAGCATTGAAAATTGGTCATGGCGTGTTCATCCAGCATGACAATGACACCAAACATGAGACCAGGGTAAATAAGAAGTGTCTCAACAAGAAGCATTTCATGGTCAAAACGGTCCTGTCAGTCTTTAGTCTTCAACCCAATATAAAATGTAACAAGGGGACCCAAAACCTGCATCTGGACCTGTATTGAAAAGTGAGCCAAAATCGTTGCTGCAGTATGTGCAAACCTGGTTAAGAACTGCATGTAATGTCTGAATAAATTGTTGAAAATTAAATTTTAAAATCAAAATCTGATGATTTTTAGACATGAAATGATTTCCAGACATTAAACATGGCTTGGTTAAGCTTGGTCACAGCGTGGCGGCGGCCTGTATTTCTTCTGCCCTCTGCCCCTTCGTCAGGCAGAAAATACAACGAATGGTTCTTGGTCAATCCAATCGGATCATCCAAGCTAACATGTGTTAGTTTTACATTCTTCCACAAAGGGGCATTAAATTCATGGTTGATTGAAACAAACATTCTTCCAAACTCAGAGCAAAGGAAGGCAGATGTTGAAACACATTGATTCTGGGGCTTTTTAAACAATTGAATGAAATGATGTAAAACTTATTTTCAATTACAAACTCTTTAGTTGTTTCTTTATGAAATTTTGAGTTATATTTTTGGGGCTAATACAAAAATATCTTTGTCCTAGATTAAAAAAAAAGACAAATAATTAAGATGCACATTTGTCATGTCGATATGCTGTCTGGACTAGACAACTCAGAAGAATATTTTTTAACTGAGCAAAGAGGTCTATAGAACTGACTGAAATTTGTCCTGATCGTTTATTGTATAGAACGGTGAATAATGAATAGGTTTTGCAGCCCGCAGGGTTATAGCACTAATGTTCTTGGTGTGATTGAAGGATTCAGTTGTGCAAATTGAGAGCTCTGAATGACAAAGATAGGCAAAGAGGCTTCGTCCAACAGCACAGATGACAGGGACTCGGTGTGACTGACAGTGGGTGAGTGTTTCTCCACCACAAGGCCTGCTGAATACAGGGCTAAATATGTGCTTGGAATACTTTTGACTAGTAATCAGACATCTGGATTAAAAATATAAAAACTAACCACTTTAAAGAAAACAAGCATAGATTTAAAGTTGAAAACAACTGGAGTGGTTTTATCAGGAATACAATTACTACGTATAACCAGGTCGTATGTCTAGGGAATTTGCTTTTTATTTTACATATTGTTTCCAATAAGAGATTGATAATATAATGTGTGCTTGCTCAGACTGATTTACAATTCTTGTTTTGCAGGAAACAAAAGAGCTTGTAGCCATTAAGAAGTTCAAGGACAGTGAAGGTAAGAGACCCCTACAACAGAACACATGAATTGCTAGTTGTATGCTTGATTTTAAGTGAAAATTACAATATTTAAATATATATTTTAAATTCTGTTTCAAATTCTACAAATGTCATTAAAGCAAGAAACAATACAATTAAAATTAAAGCTGCAAGCAGCGAACAAAGGGCTCAAGCACCTCCGGTGCCATTGCCCCTCTGTGGTCAGTTTTTCTCAATATGACCAATCCATATTAAGGTTATGTTGTCAAATGAGAATTGTAAAAATTTCTGAACAATAAAGACAAATGAAATGAAGAACACCATATGATAAAGTGTTCTGACCCCTAGGTGGTGCTGAGTGTTTTGACCAATATTCTTTTCGCATTTGTCAAAATTAGTAAAAAGAAGTTTTAAGTAAAAACTTTTAAGTAAAAGCTTTTGTGAAATAGCCATCTTCCTGTCGAGTTTGGAAATTGTCAAGGTCCTTAGTGTGTTGAGAAGATTATTAGGTTTCTTTATTAATAAAGTAGCAAAAGAAAGCAAACAGAAAACACCCGCAATGGGAAACCTCACATGAACTAAACGTAGCAAAATAAACACAATAAACTCGCAGACATTGAATCTTCACTTTAGTTTCAGTTACAGTTTCACAACGTACCAGCCACTAAGGCATCAAAAACTGGGCATTAAGTAGGGAGGACAAAACTACAAACAGGTCAAAAGGGAATTGAGATTATAAACTCAGCGCATGATAGAGGTGGAAGGTAAACAAACACAGAGGCGCTAACCTGTGAGCGGAGGGATTCATGAGAGCAAGGTAAAAATACACACCTGGAAAAAGAACCGAGACAAAAGAGAGAGAGGTTATAATATGGTAGTACCAAAGGCTTGAAACAATGACACTCTAAGCCCTTATAAAATCAGTTAGTAAAACATTAACAAGAATTTAAGCTTGTATAAACTTAAACACACCAATTATTAGTTACATTAAAAAAACAAAATGACTTTGTTGTAGTTTAATTGAGACCATTACTCCAAAATACCATTTATTTGCCACTTTTGAAAACTCCATCTCAGTAATGCCAAACCCCTGTCTGTTCCTTCAGAGAATGAAGAAGTCAAAGAGACAACGCTACGAGAGCTCAAGATGCTACGAACGCTCAAACAAGATAACATCGTGGAACTTAAAGAGGCTTTTCGACGCCGAGGAAAGCTCTATCTGGTCTTTGAATATGTGGAGAAGGTCAGCTCCACACTTATTTAGTTTTATCATCTGAACCTTACCTGCTGGCATGTGTCATAGTTTAAGAAGAATCAGGTTGTCTTGTGCTTCAGACAGTGAGCTTTGTTCTGTGTTTCAGAACATGCTGGAGCTTTTGGAGGAGTTGCCCAATGGTGCAGTACCTGATAAAGTTCGAAGCTACATTTTTCAGCTGATCAAAGCCATTCATTGGTGCCACAAGAATGAAATCGTTCACAGAGGTACAGTACGACTGCCCGTGTCTTTATGGTGCATTTAATCAGAACTTACTTACATTGTATTAAAATTAAAGTGTGTATGATTGTGTGCCTAGTTGCTAATTTGTGCACTTGCTGGATGGACAGTGAGCGTGTGCTAGCATCACACATTGATATTTACATTTTAAAGATTAGGTTTTTTGTCATTCATATCACGAACTTTGATCTTCATGACTACTGTGAATAGATTTTATCTAAAGATATTTTTATTACGTATTAGTTTAATTCATAATTAGCTTAAACTCTGTCATTCAGCATCTCAATTATGCCCTTGTCCTGACTCATCACACTTTGTCACGTTTTCTCGGCAATGATGCACTTCCATGGCCTGCTACATCTAATTTGAGTGTCCAAGACAATAATGAGAAACGTACGTGACGCTAAGGTTATTGTTTTATATGCTCTTTGGTCTAGATGGGAAAAGAATGATGGATTACAATGCTGCACAGTTGGTTGGTAAAGATGAATTAGTAGTCGTTGAATATACCCATGTTACCATGGATGGATTGATGCATAGATACTAAATAATAAGATTAAAATTGTTTAATTGATGGATATATATAATTATCAGTACAATTGATTAATGAGTTGCTTTTTTGGATCATGGAACGTGTCCTTCATTGTAATTTGAAGATTTATAAATGCTTGGATAAATATTAATAACATAAGTGGTATATGGCATTGAAAATCTAAGTTAAAAATCTAAATTTCTTTTGATCTAATCCACAGATATCAAGCCTGAAAATCTCCTCATCAGCTCCAACGATATCCTGAAGCTGTGTGATTTTGGTGAGCTCTGATTCAAGACCCACCACCCCCAGATTCACGCTGATCTCACACTGAATGCCTGTCTCCATTCCAAACGTCATGAGTCCTGAAGTGACATCTGAAAAAAAGAATCATAATGGAACGGAAAGGGAATTAAATCAGTCAGTCCAAATCTCACCATATTCAAACATTTGAATGACAGAGCTCTGAAAGTTCCTTCAATGAAATTCAGATTCTATTTCATTCTGGACATAAAACAAAATAGGAAATTACTCACCCTATGGTAGTGTTTCAGATAAATATGTTAATGTGTAAAAAAAAACAAAAAACTCATTATTATGAGTATATGCTTTGTAGTAATTCCCTGACCACCAGACCTGCGGACCTTGCATCGGGCTGCAAGGAATGTAAAAATATTAGTTTAGTGTAAATGATTGTTTTTAAACATGTTTCTGCACAGTACAGAATCATGGTCTTGGACTGATTTCTTTTGATCATAGGCTAGCACGTTGGAGGACTGCTACACTTAAACCCAAGCTTTGCACCGGAAGTTCTTTTCCAGGTTTCAAGTTATGGATCTATAGGGTTGATGGATTTCATACACTTTTTGACCTTAAATCTCACAAAATGGTGCCTCAAGATATTAACAATACAAAAAATGTGCATCCCCTTCATGTTGTAAAGAAATAATGACCTGCAACACCAGAGCTTTTGATTGGTTATTCACAGAGCTCTGATTCTGATGATTAGGCTGTGATGTCACTTTGGGAACTCTAATGTCTGTAATAAACAGGATTTTCTGATCATTTTAGTAATAATCAAATTTGGCCAGTATTGAAAATATTTTCACAAGTAAATGTGTTCATTGTCAATTCACATCTACATTTACAAGACAGAGCACGGTTCATCATGTGATTAGCCAGGAGTAATGACCATCCCAAGTCAGCAGTTACCTTAACTGGAAGGTGTGAAAATGTCAGTTGGCTTTTGAATTTTGGGATTGTTTTGTCCATGTTTATCGCCATTACATAAATTTGATTTGGCACAACCCATATGTTATATAGCAGATACCAAAACTGAGATAAAAATTCAATGTCACTTCCCCAACCAGCCTTTACTAGGATTGTGACAACTATAAAACACGTTCAGTATTTGATAAGTAACAGTGTCCTCCTCAGGGCCCAGGTTTAGCTTCTGCATGTATTTATTCATTCAGGGTTCAATTTTGCCTCCTTCTGAAAGCCACAGAAACACAGCATGACTCACTTCACAAGCTTCTCTCCAAGACATTTATTTTTAGAGGGTTGAATATGGCAAGGCTAATAAAGGTCTGAGAATGCTGTGTTCAGTCCTGCTCGTGCAAGGTACCATTCCTCTTCTTCTTCTGGCTCATCAACCCATAGGTTTTGCCCGCAACCTCTCAGAAGGAAGTGATGCTAACTACACCGAATATGTGGCGACAAGATGGTACCGCTCTCCAGAACTGCTCCTTGGGTAAGTCCTGTTAATGCTCATCCTATCCTGATTGACAAGGTGATATCTGACAGATAAATAAACATTGGGTTACACATCTTTCTCTTTTACAGCCTGAAGGCATGAAAAATCAAATATAAAGCTATATTCTGCAAGGGCACATAGTTTTAGAAAAATGTAGATTTGATATATCCATTAGATGTGACCCCTGGAGTGTGGTGCATGATAATTTGTCCTTGTGTCTACTGATGCATTATTTTCTAGTGTGTCACTACTAGACTAGATGAATGTGGTGGAACCATTTAAATTCCACCCACACACATATTCCCTCTCTTCTTTTTGCTGTGTGTTATAGTGCAAAGATTAGTGTGGTGTCTATCTATCTGTCCCTGCAGTTCACTATTAGCTGTGCCATTTTTGAAACATACAGTTTGGGACTTTTTAAAAAAACCTTGACCCTATGTCAGGATCTTGTAGGTAGGGTGTATCACTGCCTAGGTGGCGGCAGTGAGACAAGAACTCATATGCAAAATACACTCAGCAGAGGGGCTCTTTATTTAAATAAACAAATAAACACAAAAAACCCTGTGAGAGGGGAAAACATTAACTAACTAAAACACTGGAAACAGACAGCTAAACTAAAGACTAACTCTGAACAAGTTAAAAATAATAACTTAGAACAGAGTAAAATAAAACATAAACAAACACTCTCAGAGAAAATAAATGCAGCCAAAATAATACTCAGAATTGAACTTAAATACCTTGTTGCCTCACAAAGGTCATAACGGAGAGGCACCTCGAAAAGAAATAATCTCTACAGCAATACTACGAAAGTGCTCGGAATGATCAACGATAATGAACCAGCACAGAAGGAAACAAAACTCAAATGAGGGACGGCTGGCCCGGGATGAGGAGTGAGAAGACACAGAGGAAACCAATTAACAATCAGAGACACGGAAAGGAAGACGTGACAATGCTGACATGGGAAAAGAATCACGTGAGCAAACACACGCTTGAGGACTCGGGAACGGGAGCGAGAGCGGGGATGACCGAAAGTAAACAGAAAAAAGGCCCGATGGGAAACAGAACACGGAAAATATAAAGACTAGAACGACATGGGAAAGATGAGATGGAAACATACATGAAACCATAAGAAAAACAAGCCCGGGGAAACCGAAAGGGCGAGCGAAAAAGAGGGCGAGCGCGCCAGTGCAGTAACGCGCACAGACGCGCACTACAGACAGATTGTCACACCCTAAGTAATGATTAATGAAATGATTTGAAAATTACTTCAGTTACTTCAACTTTTCAGAATAAATCAGCTTAATCTGTCTGAATTTAATGAGTGATTTTTGATTATTGATTATTGAATGAGTTAGGCTGATCAAATTAGAATTAAAAGTGCTTTTCTGAGTCCCACTTTACACACCTAGAGGGTGCCTATGACCAACCTTAAAAACCCACCCCTTCCCCCTTTTCTGCAGAGTTTTTGGGCGTTATCTGTGACACTGTTCAATATGACCCTCCGCCTTTTGTGAGCAGGTGATGGGCTGCAGTGGCAACCCGTCTATGATGACCATCAAAACAAACACAACTACTTTTCATCACCCTAAGAAACCACATTCATCATCTTAACAGTGACTTTTAAGCCACCCCTTGTATCTTGGATTTAAAATAATATTATAAAAGAACAAGGAAATACAAGGGACCGTTACTGAATATATTTACGTTGTAATGGTAATAACCTGTAATCAAATCTCATATATTTGTTCAACTTTTTTCCAAACGATCTAATCCGTTCTCCCATAATGTTGTCAGCATTGTGTCTAAGTTTACCCAACACGTCATGGACAATAAATGTTCCTCTAAATAGTTTTTAGATGTAATTTAGTTTTGCTAGGCTTGTTTGTTACACCTTTTATACTAAAAGTTGTTGAAGGAAACCGAAACTAATTTATCTTGTAGTTACCATATTTGAATTAAAGCGTAATTTGTTCTTCTTGGTGAATTATCTTGTATGATAGTCTGCAAGAAAACTTTGTTCTCGTTTTCATCCTATTTAATGGTGTGTAATTTCAGGAACAGACTTATTGAAATGAATAAAACACTCTTCTAAGCTCCTTGTAACCATATAACAACACCATAGACAAGTGTGTTGCTTTGTCTTTACAGGGCTCCATATGGGAAGGCAGTGGACATGTGGTCTGTAGGGTGTATTTTAGGAGAACTCAGTGATGGGCAGCCTCTGTTTCCAGGCGAGAGTGAGATCGACCAGCTCTTCACCATTCAGAAGGTGTTGGGCCCTCTGCCACCAGAGCAGATGAAGTTGTTCTACAGTAACCCTCGATTTGCTGGACTGAGAGTAAGAGCCTTTTTCCTGCAGCCCTCCTCAGTCCTGTTCTACTTTGTGCATTCCTATATTTTAAACCCCAGGTTTGTGAATAAGTGCTCGTGACTCATGTAGTGCGATATACTTGTATGAAACACAGCTGGCTTTATATTGATTAACGGTATTTTAAGATCATAAATGGAGATTAGAATAAATGCAATGAAATGTCTTTAATCCAGGGTCAAAAACATTAAATGTAAAGTAGGTGATTCTTCAGAGCCAGTGATTTATTAATTTTGACCAAAACCACCCCTACACCAAACGGCATATTACAATTGTGTGTGTGCAGCTCCTATACACACACGCACACACACGCACACACACGCACACACACACACACACACACACAGACACACACATACAGTGCTCACTGCTAAGCATAAATGAGTACGCTAAGCATAAGTTTAATCCGTAGCTCAATACACTGATTTTTTTCACATGGCTAAGTATTATTGAACACTTATTTGACTCCATAACAAGAATTTAAAGTTAAAAATCACAAACCACATCTTCAGTTTTACTCAAATTGGTTGAAACAAAAATGAATACAACCACAACAAAAACCAATACGTCTAGTATTTTGTATGACCATCATGATTTTTAAGGAGGGCACCAAGCCTTTTTCCAATCTTCAAGAATAACCTCTTTTAGAGCTTGGATGCTGGTTAGAGAGTGATGCTCAACTTGATGCTTCAGAATTCCCCACAGGTGTTGGGAACATACTTGGATGTGTAGGCCATTCAACCACCATCATGCTGTTCTTCAATCAGAAATGTATCAGTAGCTATAGATGTGTGATTTAGATCATTGTGTGGTCGGAAAAGTGCTGAACAACTAAATGCTTGAAGTGATCTAGTCCTTCAGTATATCATTGAGTTCATGATACCTTCGGTGAAATGCAGCTCCCCAACACCAGCAGCACTCATGCAGCCCTACATAAAAGAGCACTGCCAACACCAAGTTTCACTGTAGCACCATACAATTTACTTTGAAATCCTCACCTTTAAGACCCATGAAGTTTTTTTAAACCATTTGTTCCAAAAACTGTGATCTTTGTGTCTTGCTCCAGAGAATAGAGTCCCAGTCTTCATCTGTTTAGCATGGGCCCTGGCAAATTCAAGGTGCGCTTTTTTTCTTCGTAGATGATACCTGCCATTCCAATGCTTAGTGTGCCATATGGTGTCACAGGAAATGGACACTCCAGTTGGGCTTTCTACTGTTAAGGCCAGGGGTGCTCATTACGTCGATCGATCGCGGAGGTGCTGCTGGTCAATCACGGCGTGAAATTGAAACAATATCAGCCGATCATCAATCTCGTCACAGTTCAGTAAAGTTAGCTGCAGATTCACGGATTCGGTTTTCTCTGATCAATAGCTCGAGAACAGAATGTTCTTAGTAAACAAATAATACCTATTTTTAATCTGTGTTATGTAGCGGACAAACTACAAAACGTTTTTTATCAAAACAAGTTTCCCTCGGCATTCGCAGAAACACATTACCGTCTATGCGCAACCCGCTGACATAGAATTCTAAATTGCTCTATTACAACTAAAATCAAGCAACACGCCACTTCTCACCTGTATATTGTACTACACGACTCAGTTTCAATAAATATTGAAAAAATTATAAGAGCATCATTTTTATTCTTGATTATTTGGATCAAAGCTCAATTGCCAAATAAAAATCACTCTATTACCACCCCATTCAGGTCACACACAACTGTTCTAATGATTCAATTCAGTGCAAGTCATCAAATTAAACTCAGGTTATTACAAAAAATGTAAATAATTAATTATTATGTGTGTCAATTCTCAATAAAGTTGAAAATCATTGTTTGTTGATTGACGTTTTACATATTTGTAGCGGGTAGATCACTTTGACTTGGTCATTTTAAAAGTAGCTCGCAAGCTGAAAAATGTGAGCACCCCTGGTTTAAGCTATCAGTAGTGCTGCTTAAATGAATCAGTAGACTCACCTGTGGTTGAATGCATGTTAATCAGAATAGTCTTATAGTCTTAACTGTGGCTTTTCTACCAAGACTAAGATTGGGCTGTACTCATTTTTGCAACGTGGCTTTAATGAAAATCACTTTGTTGTGTGCAAATTACCAATTCCTGTTTGCTATCAAGTGGCCCCATTTTTGTTGTATAGTATCATAGAAAATGTTGATTATGAAAGGTATCTAAAGATTTTCTGACAAATGTAGTGGTGTGTACTCATTTATGCTGAGCACTGTACATCATTGAAACAGTAAAAATCCAATAATAACAATATATTCTGGTCTGAAAGACCAGCATAATTGTGAGCGGAAAACTTTTGAGTGTCTGTACATGTTGTAGGCTTAAAATCTTAAAGCAATGCTAAGCCAAGTTAAGTGTCCTTGCTTCAGGAAAGGTTTTGAAATTCATTTGAAGATACATAATTCTGTCAATGTTCTTTTCCCCATGTCATGAAAACACACACCCATTTCTGCTAATTGACAACAGTGTTGTTATTGTTACGCTGCCCTGCAATGTTTAGTAAAATTGCCCTTTTTTGCCTTAAAAACCTAATGCCACTTGCAAGAAGCATTATCATTGGTCAAAGTTTGTGAAATGTTTGTTTTATTTTTGTTTAAATGTCAATTTTCTATGATTCAATTTAAGTTGTATATAATAATGCAGTCTGAAAGATTAGTAATGTCTGCATCAGTAGTGTAGTGGTAATATTTCGGTGTTGATTTATGTATATTTACAGTTTCCTTCTGTAAGTCACCCTCAGACTCTTGACCGAAGGTACCTGGGCATCATAAACGGACTCATGTTGGATTTAATGAAGGTGATGCAATATTCTTGGCTCATCAGAGAATGTTACTACCTTTGAAATCCCAGCTGCTGTGATATTTTGTGTTGGTGTTGTTTTGTTTTAAAATAAACGGCTGGTGTCATCTCACCAAAAGTGTTATAAAAGACTGCATTTTGTATTATTCTCCAGTGGCATGACTCTCCTCCTACCATTTCTCCAGAATCTGCTGTGCCTGAACCCTACGGAACGCTTTCTGACAGAGCAGTGTCTGAATCACCCAGTGTTTCAGGGTCTAAGAGGACCCGAGCAGCCCACTGTCCCATCGCCCACCCCGCCCCGCTCCTCCAAGAGGAAACCCTATCATGGAGACAACACAATACCCAGTCGGTCAGCTGCTTTTATTACTGTCAAAATGAAATGTGGGCTTTATGTGATTTAAAAAAAATGCTATTCTTATCACTATAAATCTTTTAAAGACAGAGTCAAAGGTTATGCATTTCAATTTTAATTAATAGACTAAATCAATTGACAGCTTAGCATCTATAGATGTCTATAGTTAGTACTTGTGAACAAAGCCTTTTCAAGAGCTGGCTGAAATGTTTTGATTTTACATTTGTCTATACAGAAGCCATGGCAGTAAGACCTCAGGTCACCGGCGGGGAAATGGCAAGGACTGCTCATCTCTTCCACGGCATGAAGACCTCCACAGAAGCACTGACGGCTTCCTAAATGGCAGTAACATGCCAACTTCAACCACCCTGAGTCCCACGCTGCATCCGAAAAGCTATCAGAGCCAGACCCTGAGCCGCTCTGCCTCCAGCAGCAAAGACCTTGTCAACAACAACCTTCCGCATCTCCTCAGCCCCAAAGATGCCAAGGGAAAGATTGAGTTTGATTTCAATCTGGGACCCAATCCTGGAAGCTCCACAGTGGGAGTGGACACATCCACTGGCAAGTACCTCAAGTCTTCAAAACAAGGTCGGCACTCATCCTTCCTGGAAGGGAAGACCAGCACACTGCAGTCTGGAGACAAACACAGTCGCCACAACTACATGGAGTCCTCGCATGGGTCCATGCCCTCCACTTCCTCCTCTAAAAGCACTTCATCATTCCTCAGCTTGTCGAAGAGCCACGGAGCACTAAACGATGCCAAGTCTGTCAGCAATCTAGCAGAGCAACGACTCCACCTGGAAGATCCCATAGTGGGATCTGCCTCAGGCTCCCGTTACTTTCCATCCAGCTGCTTGGATCTAAATGCAGCTCCCGGTAGTCCGAGAGGTGAACGACATGCTGGGACCGATCGGCAAGGTCATAGTCCCAGCAATCGGGGAAACGCTCGCCTGGAAGGGGGCACTCTGGATTCCCGGCGTTCATCAGGACGGAAAAAAACACCAGAAGAACCGAAAACTTCTGACACTCTAGACCTGAACAGAGCGGCTGTAGCAGGGGGCGGACACACTCACAACCTCCCCTCTCCACACGAGTCATACCCCTACGGTCTGGGCTACACCAGCCCATTCTCCTCACAGCAGCGGCCTCATCGACACTCCATGTATGTCCGAAGAGAGCGACACCGGCCACATGGACAGGAGACTAATTTGGTGGTTGGGCAGGGAGTTCCAACACGTGCTAGCAGTCTGCAGCTTCTTTCGCCACAGCTCCAGCATCGTACACTCCCACGTCACAACACCAGCTCCTCTCGAGAAGAGCTGGCACAAGATCTGAGCAGGGTCAGTGACCCCCTGCTGCTTGATCTCTTTGTCCTTTGGTATATTGAGCGATGATCTCTGTCCAGTCTTGTGGACAATGTCTGTTGTTCATTTGATCGGTTGCTAATGAATATTACGTCTCACTATTTATCCCCAAACAATTGTGTTTGTTTGAGGCTTTGATTGTGATGTGTGTGCGCGAGAGAGAGAGAGAGAGAGAGAGAGACTGCATCCTATCCTATCTCCATCCTGTTTTTCATTTTATTTTTATTATTACATGCACACTCATGTCTTCCAGTGTCTCCTTATATTGCTGTGTGTTTGTGTCTGCAGAGTGACCAGTCTCCCAAAGAGAAGCCACATTCTCGCCCTTTGATTAAAGATTCTACAAGGGACAACACAACTTCTTTCCACTCACAACGGCCAAAAAATGAGGTCTGAGGTTTCAACAGAATCCTCAGAGCGTTTACTCCCTTTCAACCTCACAACATGCTATCGTTATTCATACCTTGTCTTTTTTTTTCTTATAAATTTTATGAATCTCATTTGTTTGTCAGATGTTTTTCAACGTTCATGCCATTGCTTTAACCTCGTGTTCACATGTGTAGCATTAAAGGTTTGGGCTCCCCCAGTTAAAGGAACATTTGAGGAGATTGGTTCCAAAACGTGATAGATTACATTTAAAAAAAATAGTGCCAGTTTATATCGATTCTCTGGATTTATAGCATTTTGTGAAAAAACGTGCTATGGTGTTTTTATGAAAAAAAAAATTTAAAAAATAAATCTGAAATATTTGATTATATATACTAAAATATGGATTTTAAATGTTTATGTTTGTATGATTTTAAGGTGCTTTATGAAAGTTTGCAACAGAAATTTTTGATTTTCCTCAGACCACTTTCATGCTAAAGAAAACACATTTTTATTCACATTAATCATCATGAAGTTTAGGGAAAAAGGGAAGTAGTGACTCAAATCCCTTTCTACCAAAGCAAATGTAGAGACACAGCAGTACTGCTTGCTGTTTTGTGGTGTGACCATGCTCTTGTAACGCAGGCTGGGATGTACCATGACACTCACATGGAAGATGGAGCCTCATCCAAGGAGAACAGAATCATCTATACTGACTCCATGCCTCGAAGAGTGGGAAGCTTTTACAGAGGTACCGTATCTAATTACATCACAAACAGAAAAGTTTGGGGTTTTCTTAATAGTCCATTAATATTTAATGATGTTCTGTTATCCAGTCCCATCTCCTCGACCTGATAACTCATTCCTTGAGACTGCGGCACAGGGCAGAGTGCCAGCTGTGGCTGCTGAGAGCGCAACGATGACAAACCACCCCAAACGACAGACCAACTTTGACCCCTGGTTAGTGATCACTTCATCAGGAAGATCATTTACTCCTACAGACCACGCATTTATCTATTCTTCACTAGAACATTTAATAAAAATTCTTAATGAAAAAGTTTGGTTTTGGGTGATTAATAAAACAGCTATGCTGTAAAAAAATATACATTTTATGGTTAAAAACCTTGCCAAAACTTTACTGTCAAATATATGGTAGCACTGCTATTGGTTTATTGTATTAAATATTTTTTTTACATTTTAAAACATTTTACATTTGTATTTAGCAGTAATTAAAAAAAATACAGTAAATTTTAACAAGCTGTGGTTGCCAGACCTTTACCATCAAATAAATAGTAGTTATTAGTTTTATGAGATTGTACACGATTTTCATATTGTAATGTTTTATAGTTTATACCACATTTTAGAGCATTTAAATATTTTCTATTTGAGATAACACAGTAATTTGTTACTTTTACAACAAGCCGTATTTTCATTAAATTTAAAGCTGTACTCTGTAAAACGTATTACAAGGGCCAATTTAGATTCAATTCAATTAACCTGCCGCATGTTTTGGAATTGTGGGGGAAACTGGAGAACCCGGAGGAATTTTTCTGAATCATTCGAAATAATATATAGCCTTTTTGGTGTTTTATACAGATTAAAATTTATTTTACATTTACACTTGCTTTGAAATATATATATAGGCATTTTGCAACCTTTATAGGTTATAACTTTAATATGTATTGTATGTGAATCTCACATTTGTAGGAATACTCCAGAGGCCATGGTCTTGAATCCACCAGATGTCCCTAAACAAAAAGAGAAACAAGGTTTCTTTCGTGCTATAAAAAAGAAAAAGAAGAAATCCCAGCCGGTAAGAAAGTTCTAATCTTTCACGTTCTTGTTCCATAGCTCTAGCTCTCTCTTTGAGCTATTTAAAAAAGCATCTGTAAAAAGATAGTAATGAAAGACATTTTCTGACTATGTATATTCTATTATTATTCCATGTGTATGTTTACATGTTGCTTAGCTGCCGTGTTTGTGTTTTCTGTTTGTCTGCCAGTCACTTAACTGAAATAATGGATATTTTCCACAAATTAACCATCTTTTCCTGTGCTAATGCTGAAAATTTAGCCTCAATTAACATGTTGGGTATAAGTCCAGCCTGGGAGGTGAAGTGGATTTATAATCACAAATTTCAGACAGACCTGTTAATTAACCATTTGATGGTCAAAATGAAAGTGCAGATCAGTAGCATTTCCCCATGGCTGCCATATGGAGAGCATTAGAGAGCCAAACAGCATGCGTGTGTGCGTGCGTGTGTGTGTGTATGTGGCAGAATTTGCTGCCACTGTGCTCTGTCCACAAACATTGAGGCCAAAAACCATATGTTCATATGTGGTCTTCAACAACAAAAGATGTTGATAATCGAATGAGCCACTGGGGTTTTGTGCGTCTTATATTGCAGACGGAGGGCAGCGCAGGAAGGAACCCAAGCATCAAGAAAAGCCTTTTCCCCCTCTTTAACTCAAAGAATAGCTTAAAGCATAACTCTTCTGTCAAAGTGCTTCCTGTTGTCCCACAGCCCATGGTATTTTTCACAGAAAACCGTGCCTCTCCGACAAATAAACATCTCCACTGCATGACATGCTAAGTGTAGTGCTTTTCCATTTGGCTAGATGTCTCTTGTGTTTTTTTTTTGTTTTGTTTAGTTTTTTGTTAGCTTTTGCCTACTTCCCTGTTTTGTTACATTACAAAACAGCAGTTCCAGATCAAAGAATTTAAATGTTTTAGTCAAATAATTAAGTTTTTTTATAGGCACTGCTACCTTTATGTATTGGCATGTTGGCTATGCATGCTTGCATAGCTTCTTCTTACAGTACTCCAAAACATGAATGTCTCTGTTATCCACATCTTCTCACAGTCCTCCAAAACATAGGTGTCCAGTTGATTCGTATCTTTTCAAAAACCTCCAGAATATGGGTCCATTTGATCTGTATGTTCTCTCAGTCTTAAAGAACATGAGTTTGTAGTTGATCCGAATCTTCCCAAAAACCTCCAGGACATGGTGTCCAGTTGATCCATATGTTCTCTCAGTCTTCAAGGACATGAGTTTGTGGTTTCCATATCTTCTAAAAGACCTCCAGAACATGGTGTCCATTTGATCCGTATGTTCTCTCAGTCTTCAAGAACATGAGTTTGTGGTTTCCATATCTTCTAAAAGACCTCCAGAACATGGTGTCCAGTTGATCCGTATGTTCTCTCAGTCTTCAAGAACATGAGTTTGTGGTTTCCGTATCTTCTAAAAGACCTCCAAGACATTGTGTCCAGTTGATCCGTATGTTCTCTCAGTCTTCAAGATCATGAGTTTGTGGTTTCCATATCTTCTAAAAGACCTGCAGAACATGGTGTCCAGTTGATACGTATGTTCTCTCAGTCTTCAAGAACATGAGTTTGTGGTTTCTGTATCTTCTAAAAGACCTCCAGAACATGGTGTCCATTTGATCCATATGTTCTCTCAGTCTTCAAGAACATGAGTTTGTGGTTTCCGTATCTTCTAAAACACCTCCAGAACATGGTGTCCATTTGATCCGTATGTTCTCTCAGTCTTAAAGAACATGCGTTTGTAGTTGATCCGAATCTTCCCAAAAACCTCCAGGACATGGTGTCCAGTTGATCCGTATGTTCTCTCAGTCTTCAAGAACATGAGTTTGTGGTTTCCATATCTTCTAAAAGACCTCCAGAACATGGTGTCCAGTTGATCCGTATGTTCTCTCAGTCTTAAAGAACATGAGTTTGTAGTTGATCCGAATCTTCCCAATGACCTCCAGGACATGGTGTCCAGTTGATCCGTATGTTCTCTCAGTCTTCAAGAACATGAGTTTGTGGTTTCCATATCTTCTAAAAGACCTCCAGAACATGGTGTCCAGTTGATCTGTATGTTCTCTCAGTCTTCAAGAACATGAGTTTGTGGTTTCCGTATCTTCTAAAAGACCTCCAGAACATGGTGTCCAGTTGAAAAGACCTCCAGAACATGGTGTCCAGTTGATCTGTATGTTCTCTCAGTCTTCAAGAACATGAGTTTGTGGTTTCTGTATCTTCTAAAAGACCTCCAGAACATGGTGTCCAGTTGATCTGTATGTTCTCTCAGTCTTCAAGAACATGAGTTTGTGGTTTCCATATCTTCTAAAAGACCTCCAGAACATGGTGTCCATTTGATCCGTATGTTCTCTCAGTCTTAAAGAACATGAGTTTGTAGTTGATCCGAATCTTCCCAATAACCTCCAGGACATGGTGTCCAGTTGATCCGTATGTTCTCTCAGTCTTCAAGAACATGAGTTTGTGGTTTCCATATCTTCTTAAAGACCACCAAAACATTGGTGTCCAGTTGATTCATTTCTTCTCAGTCCCCCAAAACATGGGTTTCCTGTTTGTCCATATCTTCTCAAGGTCCTCCTGAACATGAGTTGATCCATATGTTCTCACAGTCCCCCAGAACATAGGTGTCCACTTGATCCACATCTTCTCACGGTCCCCCAGAACATGGGTGTCCAGTTTATTTGTATTTTCCAGTGTCCAGTTGATCCATATCTACTCATAGTTCTCCAGAAAATGGATGTCATATTGATTAATATTTTTCCAAAATCCTCCAAAACAGTATGAGCGATTGATTCCTATATTCCAGAAGTCCTCTAGAATACAATGACCATTTGATCCATATCTTCTCACAGTCCTCCAAAACATGGATATCAGCTTGATCCACATCTTTCCATATCGATGTGCATTTTGTTCTGTATCTTTCCATAGTCTCCCAAAAAAACAGATGTCCATATCTCCCCAAATGTATGGATATTATGGATATGAAACAAAGATGCAGGTAATTAGATATGCAAACATTAGCATAATATGCTTTAAATTCAGGATTTATAATTTATTGTCTTATATATTGTTTATACACATTTTTCATATCAAATCATGTCCAAATTGTACTGTTCAAAAAAGGAGCTTGATATTTTTATAGCATAAGTATTTCTTGTTAATAGCACTCAAATGAATGTGAACAAACTTAAAGTTTTATTTTACATCCTGAAACTGTTCTAAAACTTGAAGGTGCTGTAAATCATGCTTTTTTTTCTGAAAAGCATGAAGTACATGGAAGCTAATTATAACACCCCTGGCTTACACATCATGAATCATTGGCTTATGCACCCATGAATCATTTATAATCAATTACCACATTAGAGGTTTGCAGGAGAACATCTTAGTTTATGCAGAGGACAAAGATCTGGTTCTGTATGTTTTTCATACAAGGCTTCATCGCTTCAGGTACTGTAAGCATTTGTACAGCACAAGCATGTTTCTGTCCGATGCATGGAGCCCATAGCCATTCTTTAGCCGAGCTTGTTTAAAGACGATGCACTATGTCTCATCCGCCACTTTTCTGACCTAGCTCATAGGTCAAAGTCTCTTTAACTCCACAAACTCTGTCTTCTGTACAGGCACAGCTCAAAAACACTCACAAATGTTGGTACAAAAGGTCAGAAACTGGGTACACCCAAATAAAACTCTTCAATAGCACTTCCAAAAAAAACTTTTTATTCTATTTTTTTTATTATTCTTAGAGATAGAGTCTTGAATTCTTTTAAAAGGGTATGTTTCCAGTCTTCTGACCTAATGCACGTGTCTATTACGTTTGAGGCACCTGAAATCACCACATTCTGTTCAATCAAAGGTTTATGGTTTTATCTTTGTGGCAGGTTCCTACTGAGGCTCAACAGGACCAGCTCATGATCCAAAGAGCGGTCAAATCCTCCTCCCATCATAGCAGTCGACACCGCAACCGAGACCGGGAACGTGACATCGAGCGGGACAGAGATCGTGAGCGTGATCGAAACCGTGAGAGAGACCGTGAGCGGGACCGGGACAACACCTGGCCCCCTGAGAAACAGACAGATATGCAGCCTCAGGTAAGAGACGACTGTGAGCTGATGACTTTTTAAAGAAAGCCATCAACTTATAGGAGCTATTACACAGTTTAGCAAATAGATTCGGTTGCTGGTTTTGTAACTGAAATCTATGAAGCATTTTGCAATTATTTTTATTTGAGTGGTAAACTGAATGTTTAAACCGGCCCGTAATTCTACTGATCATATATGCAGACAATGGACTACTTCGTGATGTACTTCCTTTCTGAAAGTGTACGTATCACCTATTTCCAGTCTTACCACTATCACTGTTTAATCAATCCAAACGAGTTTCACGGTAGGGGTGTTTTTTCTAACAAGACACAGGGCAGTGAGAGATGAAGAAATGGAGCAGATTACTGTCCAGAGCAATCGTCATCATCATTAGACATGGTTTCCACTAATAGTGACAATCTCACCCCTGAAGTTTGAAAAGTTACAGCACAGTATTGGATGCAGAGTTTTGCTGCTCAGACGAGGATATTCAGTTTGCAGCAGCTAAATGAATACTGCACACTTATAAACTAACCTTGAACGTGATCTTCCGGTAACATCTATCATCTTCCCTAATAAAAAAAAGGATATAAACGCTGTATTGTTGGATGTTATTTTCAATCTTCTGTTGGGAAATATTTCTTTTTGGGGTTTCCTATGCATGTAATAGAATGCCGTCTACAAGGAGTGAAAATAAAGTAAAAGATTTAGCTCTGTGGTGTGCTGGTTGGTGAGTGTGAACCACTCATTTTATCAACGCTAGCTGGAGATCCATATCTAACCCCACAATCCTGCGATTAAGTGGCTGAACACTGTTTTAATAATAGAAATGTATCATTCAAATTTATTCCCTGTTATGACGGTCAACCCAAGTCACACAACCAAGCTTGATTAATGAACTGATGTTTCAGAACCAGCCTCTGAAGTCCCTGCGGAAGCTCCTCCACCTCTCCTCTCCCTCCTCATCCAATCAGGCGACAGTTCCAGCTCCCGATCGCTCAGCAGATCTGCGCTTCCAGCCGCTCCCCAATCCTCCATCGAAAGCCAACCTTAATGAGGTCAGAGGGCACCCGGCAGGCAGCCTTACTCCCAATACCAAGACCCGCAAACCCCACAACTATCCTTTACCTGGGCAAATTGAGTCAAGCTGGCATGTTTCGGCACTCAACCGTGCTGAGGGTGCACCGTACCCAGAGCAACTAGCAAACAAAGGTGGGCAGAATGGCATTGGCTTCACAAGAGCAGCTCGAACACGAATTCCGAACCTAAATGATCTAAAAGAAACCGCTCTTTAAGGCCCTTGGTGGCCACTAGGGTACTTGTGTTTTTTCCTTACTGGCTACCTTTGGAATGCTAATGTTCACGCAGTGGTACACGATGCCACTTCTGGCCAGAAGGTGGCAATAGTTATGTCTCATATTTGTTTTTTAAAGCATCTACATTTGATAGAATTTGTATTATTGTTCATTACATCAGGGTTCAGTTTTCTGTTGAATATATCTTATTGACAATGACATGAATCTATGTATTTGTATATTGGAACTTAGGGATTGGGGACAGCAAAAAAATCTGTGGGATTGTAAGAGCTTTAGTTTATACGCAAGAGAATGTATAAATATTTAATGTGTAATAATTCTATATTTCATGGAGATTATTTAATGAATTAATGGTGTGTTAATAGATACATTGTACAGAGTGCATTTTATTGTTGTAAGTACTTCTTGTTTCTGGATTATTCTTTGATTTCTGATATGAATTCTCAGTGCAGGCTACATTTAACATGGTTTTATAAGAATAGTATGGAATCAGTTAATAGCTCTGTTTTAAACAGCATATCAGCAACGACTGGTTCTTCGAACCAGGTTCTGTTTAACCTTTCTTTAAGTCTCCGCCCAATGATTGCTATGTATCTCACTTTTACACTAAGCTTATGTCTTGTAATGTTTTCCCACACCCCATGTGTGAGTTACTTAAACAGGAAGTTAAAGACAGCCCTATAATGTCAGTGATATGAAGGAAATCCACAGATTTGAACAAAGTACTATATATAAATTCAGACAGTTGTGGGATATTTTAGAATCTAAAGCAGTTTAGTAAATCATCAAAGACATCATGAAATTGAGGAAAAGTTAGATAAAAAGTCTTCAGCCAAGGAAAAATAAGCATTCCTCAATAAATTTGCATATGGGAGCTGAGTAATCATCAAAGGTCTGGAAATCACATTAGTGTTTTGCTTCTAGAAGTTTGTCCCTGATGGCCTTCCATAAACTCTCTCCAACATTCACTTCAGAACGTTTTAAGTTCTGAAAAGTCATGACAAAAAAAATGAATAAAGTGGTAAGTAAATTTCCTGTGGCATTTATTTAATTGTAGAAAAAAATGACCACAGAATATTTCATGTTTTCTCTGGTAAACTTCATGTCATTTATAACATTATTTACAGTCATTCCCTGCAACACATTCCAAAAAAAGGTATGACAGTAAAGCATTTACCTCCTTCACAACACTTAAAAGAGGTTTCGTGACTGAAAACACCAAGTGATGAATGTTTCAGGTATAAGTCTATTCATTCCTCATGCAAACAAGTCTTAAGGTTGGAAACAGTATGGTGTCTTCATTGTAGCTTCAAAATGCACCACACATTCTCTATTGGAGAGTGGTTGAGATTGCACACAGGCCAGTCACGTAGCCGTCCCCTTTTCCTCCACAGCCTACAGAATGAGGTTTGGCTTTGTCTTGTTGAAATATGCATGGATGTCCCTGGAAAAGATCTCTTTTTAAAGGCCAAGGGCACTGACACAAGCCCATGCTTGTTGCTGTTAAGAGTTTGGATTATCCTTTTCTTATTTAGTTCGTCCAAAATGTCCACTTCGTCCAAAATGTCTCATACTGATTCATCTGACCCCAGAACACATTCCCACTGCGTGACAGTCCATCCCGGATGCCCGTATTGTAACTACAATTTCAAAATGTGTGCTTTTGACTTCTTACCAAAGTAGTCCTGAGCCCATGTGGGGAGATCGCTTACAGATGGGCCGACGATTCTTGATGCAGTGCCAAGTGAGGGATGCATGGATGTTCGACTTCTAGCCCTTGTCCTTTATCCAATGAAATTCCTCCAGATTCTTTGAATTATCTTATGCGCTCAAATATACAAATCTTCTCCTATTTTTCTTTTGAGGTACTCTTCGGCCAATCTTTACTCCTTAAGGACTATACTTTCCTAGGATGCTGCATGATTCCAATCACCAGTTGAGATCACCTTGTTAAAATGATTTAATCCTTATTTAACAAATGTACCTCATTACTAGCCCTAAATTGCTCCCGTGCCAACTTTATTCAAATGTGTTGCAGGTTGCAATGACAGGAAATATATTTACAAATGATATGAAGTTTACCAGACAAAACATGAAATATGGTTGTGTTCCTTTTGTCTGCAATGAAATACAAGTGAAAGGAAATCATTTTCACAAATCTGTCCCAATTTTTTATCTTATTTGGGGTTGTTTTAGTTTTTTAATGCAGTTTTTCTAAATGCCAATAATACAATTATCAGAACTTTTAAAGACACAATACATTTATTCAATATGTTTTGCATTTAAAATTACCTCTTTATATAGAGATTATAAATTGTAATTTGCAACAGCACATTGTTGCAGTTCCATAGCTATTTAATTCTAAAAGTGTGAATACCAAAACCTTAAATATCAACTGGATTTCATTGAAAATCCTTCAGGTCTCATTGAGCTTGTTTGTGGGGTTCATTCATGTCCAGGACGACCTGACTTTTCTGGGATTGTCAGGAGGTTTAGCCTATGTTTTTGTCCTGAAGTGACTTCAAGCAGGGATTCATTTTATTAATACAAAATAACATTAATTGCTGACAGGTTTAGCAGAATCACTTTGCAGACATAAAAGGACTGCCTCAGGAATTGCCAAAGGAGTTTGAAGACACGATTCAGTCATTGATCTGTTTGCAGGTCGGGAGATAAAGAGAGATTTCTAAGTCAATTCTAAAGTTCAGCATGTTATTATTATACATTTGATTCCTGGGATTCCAGGGATTCCAATAGCAATGCGAGCAGAGCAATACACAGCACAACTTTTGAGGTATATCATCGTCCTTACTATACATTATTACTTCCATTTCTTTTCATAAAAGGCCTTTTCCAACAAACTCTAAACAGGAATGTGTGTGCCTGAGTTGACATTACAGTGTTCTTTAGTATTTCTGACCACGATCGGGTTCAGCAGTTATTTCTGTCATTGCAATAACCACATTTTTGATTTTGCTCAAGTCTTTTCTTTGTTTTGATTTCAGAGGCATTTTCTGACTACTATTCATGACACAAATCCCTTTGTCCCTGACTAAAGTGGTTTGACTTTTGAAAGTATTCTATCCTGCCGAGTATTAGTGGACTGGATTAACACCTTGTCCATAAATGCTCTGACATGCTTTAATCTGCAGTACATTGGCACAGTTTGCATTGGCAGTGGCAGGTAATCCTGCATCTGCCAGATGTTCTGCCTCTAGAGCTGCCAAGAGAAAGAGTTTGGCATTCTACAATGGCCGAACAAACTACTTCAGCATTAAACGCAGCGAGTCTTCATTCTGCATTTGCCGTTATTGTGATGTTTTTCATTTAGAAATATGTCTTTCATACATATTATGATCACAATTATTTGAGATGGGCAACAATTAACATATAAGAAAATATAGAGGCTAACTTTTGTTGTGGGATGTGGAATGGAGATGGTAAAGCTTTAAAGCTTTGCATCATTTAAATAATTAAAATACGAAAATTTAGGACAAAGACGGCTAGGACAAAGATGTCATAGGTTCCGTATTTGTTGAAAGGGAAAATTGCAAATTGCTGTAAATTTGCAAATTGATTGTGGTTAAAATGGATTTAAATTATATTTTTTGAGTATGTATAGGAATTGGCTGGTTGCAGTTAACTTTATGTCCAGTAATGTCACTAATAACCCAATTTTTGAACACTGTGTGCAATTTTCCAGTAAAAACCTATTATATAGTGAATTTCTATATGTATTTACCACAGCCGTAACAGATGGCTTACCACAGTGGGTCCTAGAGGCTTATTTATTGAATGAAAATTCATGTTAATTTTTATTGCTATTGCACTTTATGCAAAAGGAAATCCTTCAAATCAGCTTTACAAAACCAGCTTGGACTGAAAATAAGCGGGATAATGAGTGTAATTCAATATAATTTCAATCATTTTGTTATAAATTCAAGTGATACATAATGAACATCATATTTCAAATAATTAATTTATACAGGGTGGCGCAGAGGGTAACACTGTGGCCTTCCAGTTGTCGCTTCGAGGCTCGCTGGTGACCATCCTGGAAGGTGTTTGCATGTTCTCCCCGTGCTTGCATGGGTTTCCTCTGGGTTCTCTGGTTTCCCCCCAATCCCAAAAACATGCGATTAGGTTAATTGAATAATCTCAATTCCCATGTGAATGTTGCCATGCAATGGACTGGCGAGCTGTCCAGAGTGTACCCCCGCCTCTCGCCCAATGTGCGCTGGAGATAGGCACCGGCAGACCCCCGTTACCCCATAAAGGGAATAAGTGGGTTGGAAAATGAATGAATTTCCATTGCTCCAAATTAGTACACATCATGTGACGCTGATGACTGAAGGAATGTATTCAGGAATAAATTACCTCAATTGACCTCATAGGTATCATACTTTTTAATTTGCGTGGTTTTGTGTATTAAATCTATATGACTGATCATGTGAAGGAGATCTGATCGTCGTGTGGTTTACTGCCATCCTAAATAAACTTGTAGCTAGCTGTTTATGGCTTCTGCGACATTGTTTAATACTCATAGACAATTACAGTGTGAAATCTTGTTTGAGTCCAACGAAGGTCCTACGATAGTGTTCCAGTAGCCGAACTGTTGAATATAGAGGAATCAAGGTGTGGGTTTTTTTTTTTTTTTTTTGGCAACAGTATTTCTTTATGGTGTGTTTGGGTTTAAACCTGAATCCTGTTGGAATGTATTCTCTCCATTCACCACTGTGCACATTTTGATCACGGCATAATTTTATACCATGGTTTTTATCAATCAAGTGGTCTGTTTGCATCTTTCCTGACTGACATCTTTTTTTACTGTTTTATATATATTTCATAATGGTATTACCTTCATCTGAAGCAACTGTGCCAATTAAAGCCATTGTGAAAGGCCAAAGGATGAGAATCAAGAAAAGAAAGAGTGTTTTGTCTGACTTTATTTGGCTTAAGAGTTATCTTTTTTTATTATTTATTTATACCAATGTTAAGACTGTTTCTATTGGATTTTAGTCTCAAACTGAATACATTTTAAAGCTGTGGCTTGATCTACATGATTACACCCAAGCACTCATTTATCTCTTGTTCTTTTATTTGTAATGTTGCTTTCATTTCATGTCATCCGTGTTTGTATTGATTCAAGGTTTTGTTGATGAATATTTAACTCAAGTTAACGTTCACTAAGCACTTTGTCTGTGTTTTACAGAGAGTTACTGTCTGTGTTCTCTTAGGGTACAAGTGAGAAAAGGCACCCCTAGTCTCTTTGTTTTAAATCCGGGCATGTCTGACTCAACAGCATTTATAATGTACTGTAATTATATAAATTAAAATAACGTCTATCCAGTATTCCAGAGTGTCTCGATTATTTCAAACAATTTTTTGTGTATTTTGGTCAGAAAGAGTAACTTATTTTCTATGTTAATAACAATTTCAGAATATTTTTTACACCTCAGAATATTCTAAACTTCTGAATTATAAATGGTCACTGTGAAGAAAAGTATTCATATTATTATTTAAAATGTATCATTACCAAGGTGCAATTTGTGCTCTTATAGGGCTCCCAATAAAGAATCATTGGGAAAATCCTAGATGATAACTGGGGATTATTTAAATTTAAATTATTAAAAAATAACACTTTATTCAATGAAGTTATTTCTAGAGGCTACATGTTTATGACCCATAAAAGGTTAACGCATAACAGGTTAAAGAAATTTTAGACTGGTAAGTAGAAACATTATAAACTATGCTATTAATAATAAATATAACTAGCATGTTTAAAGGGATGTAAACTAATTTACTTTGTAAATTTTGAACACTGCTAACAGTGAAACGAACACGGTAATGTGCCCTTCTTCAGGCCAGCATGATGCATGGCGTATGTTCATCTCTCTTAATTTTGTCCTTTGGTTATAGGTGATTGGAAATCTATCACTTTGGCACTGACCTGGACCTAGGAATGCGACATGGGATTGTGAAAGTGTATTAATTTGGCCATTTGTGTATTAAACTGTCCATTTGTGTAGTAATAATTTATTTGAGGAAATGCATGTTTAAGATAATACTTGGATTAAATGTGTAGATCTAAAGAGTTTCGGTCTTAAACCTGGGTCCTAATATAGGAGAATTAAGCTGGAGTTGGGCTGGGTTTTCTACTTTTGTATGTACTTCCATTTTCATGTCGATTGACATCTACAAAACGAAAGAAACAGCATACGAACCAGCTAAAGTGAAGACTGAACCATCTGATTTTTTGGTCAATAAGTAATATTTTTGTAATGTGTTGGTAAGAAATTAAGTGACGCTGTGCCAAATGTAAATTTAGGTGAATGGGGGAGGGGTTGTTTTTCAAGGTCTGAGCATGTCCTCTTTATTCCAGTTAAACAACTCAGAAGAAAACCTAGAATATTTGTTTAAAATGTTCCCATTTCAAAATTAGGGCAAATCGTCTTTGTATAAACATCCCTGTGTGGTCTAACACACTCTGAAATCTTGAGGAAAGCCTTTCCAGAAGTGTTGAAGCTGCTATAGCTACAGTGTCATATAATTTCTATATGGATTAAGAATGTGATGTCATTAAGAATATGAATGTCACTCAGAAAAGGAAAACAAATGAGCTCACATAGTTCATATACTATAGTTATTAAAGTGTATAATTCTCCTAGTTCTTCGAGTGCACAGCCTTGGATTGCAAACTTTTACATTTTTATATAATCTTAAAACACAAGTTATAACTACAAACTAAATTAAATTTTACAAAAAAACTAAGAAAAATGTAAAAGATCGTTCTTTTCAATGGAATGCCATGTTGGGGCCCAGGGCAGCTGAATTGAGGTAATTGCATGCATTGAGCCATTAATTGGGGCACAGAAGGCGACCGTCCAGCTTCATATTCTGCCTATTCTTCATATTTGGCTATTTCCTTCACTTTGTTAAGAGGCAACCGTCAAACTGCGATGTGAACAATTTGAAAGTGCCTTTGAGCTGTAAAAGGGAGGAGCTTTGAGATAAAGGGCATTAGATAAGGCCATTAGGGCGCTGTGGATTACACTAATCCAGACCCTGTAATATCAGAGCGGTGGTCCAGCAGTCAAGAGAGAGGATAGCATGATGAGGACCACACTGAAATACACCGGACTGATAGCTTTCCTGCTTCTGGCTCAAGGTACGTACAGACATCTTTAACTATTAATTAAAAGTACTTCTATTTGTAGGAAGGTAATCTTTAAATCAGGGTTGAGTTTGCCGTTCACTATTGGAAAACTACTAGTCTATTCAGTACATGTAAATAATAGGGTTGTTTTAGAACTGGCTGAGCTGACGGTTTTATTTGAAAGTGGTCTTTTCACTTTGTGTCCAGGTTTTCTTGGTCTGCAGGCTCAAACGGTAAGTCCAATTCCAACTGAAATGTTTATTAAAATAAAAGGTTTGACCTTAAGAACAGTTTTATGTTGTATTCAGGACGGAGAGGGCAATGAAACCTGGGCTGGAAAAAGCTGTAAGTGTGACTGTGATGATTCCTCCAACAAACTGGTTTCCAAGGGCTCTTCTTCAGGTGGGGTACGGGGTGTGGACTGCATGCCAGGTAGGAAAAATGTACAATGCACTAGTTACTTAAATTACTTTGGTGTTTTGGTTTTCATCGATTTTGGCTGACTTTACTTAAAACGTCTCTTTATAGTCCAAATGTTTTCTGATATAGTTTAAAACCAAAAAAAAAAAGTATTTTCTGCTTCCAAATATACAATTCTGAGAGCTTGTGGAACCTACGAGTTACCAGTGAATTTTTTTAAACCCGTGTCCGCTTTTATTGTGTCTTTGGAACTGAGAAAGATGGATTAGTTAGCACTAGAATGCACCCTTTGGAAACAGGAGGCTTGGCATGTACGAATGAGCTGGCACCTCAACAAGCCTCTGCCTGGAGGGCATAGAAAGTCATTAATCATTTGGTTGGTGCTTCACCTGGACCGTGTGTGCCATCCTTGTACCCCACTGGCACAGCACCAGCGGGCTGACATGCTCCAATAACACAGACCCACTCGCGTCCAAGTCCTCAGCCACCCAGGTGTTTGAGTCAATGAAAAAAGTTAAGAGAGTAAAGAAAAGCAACATACAAGATCATAATCTCATTATCTCGAGATCCCAAGATTACCACGAATTACAAGCAACAGAACACAGACTCCCAAGAACTGCCAAGAATAGGACCTGGCTGTCAGTCAAAACTACTGAAAACATCGCAGATGTCACAGACAGGTGACAGGAACAGGAACAGGAAACTGTTCAGCTATGATTTGGTCAGTTCAATGACAATTAAATTCTTGTCATGGCAGATTGTTCATGGATGACACGAACAGATGATTTTTCACTATCTCTGTGCACATTTCCAAATTGAACAGATAGCAGAGGCAGGGCCAACATTACATCATGTGTATGTGTCATCACTTGGGGAGTGGCATCATTGCATTCATTTTGTCTTGGAACTTCCAGTTTAAAATTTCATTTTATACAAATAAAATAACACTTTAGCTGTATTGGTTGGTTATGATTATACTGTGAATATGTTAAAGATCACATGTTCATTTAGTGGCTGCCATAGCATTTACGAACAAGAAGATAAAACATCTGTACCAACGTGAACCGACTTTACAATTTACACCCGGCACTTAAACCTGTGAAAACCATCCTGAATTGTTCCCTTTTTATCTCTTCTCCAACTTGCAGCATTTTATGTTTCACTTTTTCAAAAACATCACTTAGTACAAAGAAATGAAGGTGAAGAAGTACAGGAGCCGTCTGACCTCTGTAGTTGGACTTCTGCACCAAACATAAACATTTTTTGACTCTGATGATAATTTATTTGACCAATTAAATTTCAAATCAATTGTTAAAATCTCAGGATTTCTATTTTTAGATTCCACTTTAAGATTTTCACGGTGGAAGTGTGCCAATGCTGAAAATTGTTAACTCCTTCGTGATTACTAAGTAGAACTTCTACTCAGTAGTAAATACCTCACATCATTCATTATTTTTAGTATCTTTAAATAGGTGCATATTTATTTTTGTAGTTTCAAAAAATTACATAATGCATGTTATTTTAGTAAAGGTAAACGGTCATAGATCTTCGTACAGGCAAAACACAGATAAAGTCACACGTGGAGCTTAAAACTTTGTCCAGTTAAAGTCATTTAACTTCTCTCAAGGTAATTTCTGTTAATATATTATAGATTGTACAGAATAGTGCTGTAGTGCTCAAGACCGGTCTCAAGACTTATTTTCTATATGGTCTTGTCACGGAACCAACGGTTGCAGTCTTGGTCTTATCTCGGTCTCGTCTCTCTGTGATCTTGATATCATCTTGGTCTCGGTTGTCTCTGATCTCTGTCTTGACTGCACAAGTGTCCTGGTGATTTTAATCCAAGAACAAAAAGCAAGCTGCACTTTCATTAAATAAAAAAATATACAGTACGCTTATTTTTCATGCCTCTTTTGAAATATACCCAATCAGCAACATATCTTTTCAAAACAAGCAACAGCATATTGTTATTTATTTTCTAAATTTCGACAAGATGAGATGATTTATTTCCACAAGAGATTCAGAGAACAATTTAATACGAAGTACTTACAAAATGGTCATAGATGAGAAATTCTGATAATATTATTCATAAGTACTTAATTGTGGGAGTATTGAATTCAGTATAGACCAAATTCATTTTTAAATTTTTATTTAATAGACAAAAGAGTAAAAAAAGAGTGCACTAATTTGTAAAATCACAGCAACGTTTGTTGTTTGCAATAAAGAAAAGTGATTGTGTAAATTTTAACACTCTTAAGTCTTGGTCTTTGATCTCGGCTGGGTCTTGGTCTCGATACTCTCTGGTCTTGTCTGGGTCCTAGTCTCGGTCAAGGTGGTCTTGACTACAAGATTACAATATAATCATGTGACATCACATGTCATTTGACCATACTGGAGACAAGAAAGTGTCTTTCTTTAAACCACTACACAGTGCAAACAGATCTCAATTATTGGATTTTAAATATATTTGAAGTATAAAATATAAATATAAATATAAGTTGAGTTTTCTGAACTCAGCTGGTCTCTAGATCTGCCGATAGCACTTTTAGCATTGCATTGATCATTGAATATGGTAAAACAATTAAATTCAATATGATCAAAGAGTGAATACAGAGTTGTCAACACAAGATTAAATCAACACTTTCAACTGCTTTACCCTAGCAACAACAACCCAGAGAGATTTTAAAAACAATATACTCAAGAAGAACAATATTCTCATCCTGGCATGATAATCAAAATAACCAAATGAATCTTACAAGATCCTCACAGACATTTCAGAGATTGCTAAACTTCCCAATACATGAATGCACTTACTAATACATTGTGTACTTTGTTATTTTGAGATTCAGCCAAAGTCTCCATATTAATTTGTGGAATGGTTTTGGATTTATGTCCCAGAGAAAGCACATCAAAAACCAATAAAAATAAATCCTCTTTGTGACTTCTCTGTTGATTTAGCATTTCTGACCCACTGGTTTATTGGCAGACTTAAGTGAAGATTTCAAGAGAAGTACCCCTTAAAACATAATTAGATTAGAATTTAAGGATTTGCAGATTTTTTTTCCTTTGGTAACATTTGCCACCAGCAAAGGCAATGGCAATAAATATTTAGAAATGTTTAAAAAGAGCTGATTGTAATGTTGTAAACGCTGATTTGGAACTGGAGCTTTCATGTGAAACGTGACCATCTGTCCGCCTGAAGTCTTAATGGACTCTGATCTTCTGCTGTGGGGAACTAAAGCTTTTGGGATTGTACACGCCACACACAGAAGAGTGGAAGCATGGCATTACAGAGCTGGCAGATTAAGGGAAATTCTCCAGCTCTCTTCAATGCAGCAGGACAAAGAAATTTCTCACATCACGTGACCAATGTTTCATTAAGCCGTCTGTCCAATACATTGAACATCCCGCAGGCTTTGAAGTGATTTTGTTCGTTCAGAACTGCCACTGCAGCCTGGACTAAGATTTAAAAACAATTAACTATTGAAAGTATTTGATTCAACTAATAAACATAACTAACAGTAGAAATATGTTGTTTTAATTTAACTGACAGAAACACAAAATAACAACACAAAATATTTGTGTGCATTTTCGATTAATCAATAACTACTATGTCATATAAATTTATGTTACTCACTGTCCTGCACTGTGGCGTGGAGAAGTGGTTAGTGCGGAGGCCATGTATGCGCAGTTGTACATGTTGGTTAGTCCCGAACTCAGTGTCTTTGCCATCCTTCCCCTTCTCTCTCTCAATGGCTCACTTCCTGTCACTCTTCTAACACATATATATGTTAGAATATACTCAAACACAAAAATGTATGTTATGTTGCTCACACACAAAAAATCACCAGAAAAAAAAAATAACCAGAAATGCTAAACTTATTTTGTTTTATAAGCAATTGTTAGATTAGAAAGTAATGTTTGAATAAAGATATTTTTTTTACATTTAACTTCATCTGCAATTCAGAAGTTGAGCATCACTCTCCATTCAGCATCCAGGCTCTACGAGAGGTTATTCTTGAAGAATGGAAAAAGACACATTTGTCGCCAACTTGTTCATTCCATGCCTAGAAGATTTGGTGCTGTCCTTAAAAATCATGGTGCTGTGACAAAATACTAGATGTAGTTTTTGTTGTGGTGTGTATTAATTGTTGCTTGAACTGAAGCTTCCTGATCTAAATTAGATTGTTAAGCATAATTTCATGTTATAGAGTTAAAATTGTTCAATAAAATAGATTTGTTCTTTTGTTCAGTGAGCTACTGATTAAATTTGTGTTAAATTAATACAATTTGTGGACAGTGTTCTCTGACAAAATTTATTTATTTTTTTCTTGTTTTCTTTTTCTCACAACACATTGCACTTTAGTGATGTTTCAACTGATATTAAATTATCTTCAAATTCCAGAACTGAAGCTCTTTTTTAAGATTAGCATGTTTTCCAAACAACATCCCTGTTTGTTGAATCTCCTCTCATCAATGTTTAGAGTGTCCCTACCACAAGCCTATGGGTTTCGAGGCAGGATCAGTGGCTTCAGACCAGATCAGCTGTTCTAATGAAGACCAGTACACAGGCTGGTTCTCCTCCTGGACTCCAAACAAGGCACGACTCAACAGCCAAGGTTTTGGGTATGTTTCTGAGATGTTGCTGTTGCTGTGAAAGTTCAGCCTTTAAATCAAAATATATTTAGAAAAAAAAAATACAAAATCATTCAGATTAATTTCTAAAGAGCCCATACTGACACTTAAAGGTGCAAATACTACAGGGATTACCAAATTTTTCGCCGTATAAGACGGTAATTTATAATTTTAAATGAGGAAGAGCTAGAAAAAAAAGATTCTGAACCAAATACTGTAGTAAAATATTTTATATCAACTGTGCAAAAGTTAACAGCCGTTTAAGAACAATTATATGCCAAACTTGTAACAAGAACAGTCAGTAAACAGTAAAAGTAACAAAAAAAGGCTTTAATGTTTTTATTCGAACCCCAATAATTCCTCTTCGTCACTGCTATCAGAAATGAGGAAGGACAGATCCACGCAATCATTGTCATCACTTTCTTTCTCACTGGTGTCAAATAAGATGTTGTCTTCTATTTCATCCAAGGCATTACTAATACCACACTTCTTAAATGATTTTATAACAATGTCCTCCTTCACGGAGTCCTACGCGCTATGGTAGGATCAATGAGCAGAGATGGGCGATGACATCAGCGCGCACCGCCGGGTGTACAAATATGGCTGACGGCTCCAGAGCTAGGCCGAAGCTGCGGCCTCTCTTACACCTCTCCTATGGCCGTGACTGCCCTCCGCGGCGCTCTGCATTCGCCGTATAAGACGCACCAACTTTTTTCCCCTCAGTTTTGGGGAAGAAAAAGTGCGTCTTAAACGGCAAAAAATAAAGTAACTTGTATTAGCTCCCAAACCTTATGGACCTAGCTGTAGAAAATTTTAACTTGTATCCAAAAACACACTCAGCTTATTTCATGAATAGCTTAAAAAAGATACTTACTCTGTTTGGGGTCATTCCAGCACTGACTGTTTTCATATAAAGCTGTATCAATTTCAAAATGTCTCTCTCTGTCTTGTGAGGATCATTCCTTGAGATGTCTTTCTCTTTTGTGGCAGCTGTGCCTGGTTGTCTAAGTTTCAGGACACTAACCAGTGGCTTCAGATTGACCTAAAGGAGGTGAAGGTTATCTCTGGTATACTGACCCAGGGCCGCTGTGACTCTGATGAGTGGATCACCAAGTACACCGTGCAGTACCGCACCAGTGACAATCTCAACTGGATCTACTACAAGGACCAAACTGGAAACAACAGGGTGAGAGGAAAAACAGCCTGATATAAATTCCTGAAGAGAACATTAAAAGAGAAATTAATTATTTTAAGAGTACATTTTTGTGTAGTTCTGACTCTTTCGGACACATACATTTCCAAATATATGTATGTTCTATTTTATGTTGTGTTGAAAATGAGCATTTTCTACCTATTTACTGCAGCAATGTCTTCAATTGTCATTTTATATTTTCATATAGAGTGCAAACTCACTACTTCAAACATTTTAATCATAAATGTTTTGGTATTTAACATTTCCATGCGAAAATTTGGTAATTTGGTTTAGTTTTCTAAATAAGATATCTCTCCTCAAATCTTTACAAAAATTCTGAATAAATTCTCTTAAAGCTTCTCTTAAATTTTATGACAACAGTAAAAATCACTTGAGAACCTTTTTAATAATCTGTTGATATTTATATGAATTACCACAAACAAAGGTGTTTTTGTCACAGTTGTAAATGTGATCGCCATATTTTCATCATTTCATGCTGGCAACATGTTTCCCAAACATCGGCACAAGATGTTCATGTAATATAATGTATACATTTGAGCATGTTTAAATTTTTCCTCAGGTGTTCTATGGAAACTCTGACCGTTCTTCCACCGTCCAGAACCTACTGCGTCCACCCATTGTAGCAAGGTACATTCGGATCCTTCCTCTTGGCTGGCACACCCGCATTGCCATCCGTATGGAACTTCTTTTGTGCATGAGCAAATGCACTTGACCTTGCATACACTATGGAACCAGCAAAATTATTCCAAAATCTTTCTTGTACTAACCCAGTTCTTCCATCACAGCAAGCCAAAGTGAACATCACTGGCCAAACTCATTTTTTCTGTCTAGTTTTAATGTCTTCAATTTAAAATATGATTTCGTTCATGTTTTGCTTCTAATTAGATTTTTTTCCTCTGCAATATTTATTTTCTCTTTACGTAAAGAGTGCATTTTGTTGTTTTTTTTTTTTTTCTCACAAATGGTGAGGTTTAAAGGGGCACCAGATATGCTGTGGCTACCCCAGTAATTTGGGAGGGTTGATATCTTAACGGGAATGTGTTGAATGTTTTCTGCTGTGCTTTGTGATTCTGATCTTAGGTGTTAACTCACTTCTGTGTGTTTGTTCCTCCATTGTGAGCCTGCATTGTTTTACCTGAAATACAACACCCTTCAATAAAAGAATTCCTCCTTGTTCTGTGTATTTTTCATTATCTAATTGGCTCTAGATTCATTCCTAAATTTACATAACATATATTATCAGTAACACTATTAGTAACACTATAATCATCCAGGAAATGGCTCCCACTGAGCATTTTATGCCTATACTCACTGGCCACTTTATTGGGTACAATGATGAGCATGCATTGAGGACAACAGCCAGGTTTGAGCTGATAAAAATAGTAACTCTAATAACCACTTGTTACAATTGAGGTATGCAGAAGAACATCTCTGAACGCACAACACATCGATCCTTTAGGCAGGTGTGTTACAGCAAGACCACACCTGGAGCCACTCCTGTCAGCTAAGAATAGAAAACTGAGGCTACAATACACACAGGCTCACCAAATGTGGACAAAAGAAGATTGGAAAAACTTTGCCTGGTCTGATGAGTCTCGGTTTTTACTGTGAAATTCAGATGGGGGCGCAAGAATTTGGCCTCAACAACAATTTGTGTACCAATTTAGCATCTGAGTATGGTATAGTCTTCTGCTGATTTGTCGATACACTGCTCGAGATCAGCTTGAATCACTCTGACCATACTCCTCTGACACCAAGGCATTTGTGCCCACAGAACTGCAGCTCACTGGATATTTTCTCTTTTATCAGGGAAGTTCTCTGTAAAACAATAGAGATGGTTATGATTGGAGGTTATGCTATTGTAATTCAGTCAATAACAGTAAAAAAACAAGTGACATACATGATATGGTTACGAGGCAATTAAAAAAAGAAACATTTAAATCTCTAAATCGTTGTCTTATAAGGGATCTATCTAACTGTCAGAATTCACTTTGTTCTGTTATGGTTAGGCTCACACATGATTAGGCCTCATACCTCGTCAACATGCTACTGTCTGCAGTGAGGAGTATTATAATTGTTTGGACTCCTCCCTACCAGTCTTACCCTGGTGTTCCGAGAGTAATGCAGCTGCAGCTGGATATGTCTGGGATTCAGTTTGTTCTGTCCAATCAGCAATCACTCACCACTCCCAACAGCACTCCAATCCAAGAAGCCATTCGATCCTGTGGT
The DNA here is from genome assembly GCA_007224835.1 of Danionella cerebrum. Taxonomy (NCBI): domain Eukaryota; kingdom Metazoa; phylum Chordata; class Actinopteri; order Cypriniformes; family Danionidae; genus Danionella; species Danionella cerebrum. Next base: position 215,751 of record SRMA01027010.1, read on the forward strand.
CTAATGGTTGTTGCTCTGGATATGTACTAGTGATTGTGAGTGGTGCAGAGTGGAAGCGGTGCAAGAAGCGGAGTGGGTTGATTTTGCATGGAGCTAAGAGCTGAGCCAAAACAGCTCCAAGTTCAAGGCCTATGCCCCGTCATAATATTCAATAAAGCATGATGGTGTGTTTGATGAAATTTAAAAATATAATGATGATAAAATGAATAAATCAATATATTTATTTTTTTAATTTACCTAAATATTTTGGTAGGGGGAAAGTGTTTGAGTATGGATTGAGGAGCAAGTGTGGAGCAGGAAAAAGCTATTCCTGAGTGGAGTGAGAGCGGAGTGAAAATGAAAAAAACTTGAGCGAGGAGGCTGATATTGTGACGCTCCGCTCCACTCACATAGCAACCATGGCTGTGAAGGGCAATGTGGGTTTGAATCCCAAACCCATCATCATTTCTCATTGTTCCCCCTCTCTCAACCTCCATCTTTTCTTTTCACAATACTATCCTGACATGCCGGATACGCCTCCCTGCACTTCACAAGCTGTCAAATCTACACCTGCTGACTCACCAGAGTGACTTTGTGTTACTGGCTTCACTCATACTTCCCATCTCCACTGCTATGTCTCTCAGAAACCTCTGTTCCTCTCAACTTTCAGCAAGATTCTTCCTCCTCCATTTGTTACTCTCGTTACTAGCTGCTGTTGCTGCCTGAGGAACTCCTATATCTACGCCCTCACCACAGTTTTCATAAGAAATATACTGACTAAAGTTGAGGGTATTTCAAAATTGATTGATACTTGTTATTTGTTAAATGATACCTCTCAAAACGTCACGAAATTGAACTCAATAATCAATAAACTTTATTTGGAGAATGATATGTTTGGTTAAAGACACAGCATGGGGTCGTAAAACTATGACTTACAGTTCATGAATGGAATCTTAATTAAATTTTTCCTCCTGCTTGTTTTCTGTGTACATGTTGTTTTTAAACCTGTTGTAAAAAAAATTATTAAAATGTTTTTGATATCATTTGTAAACAGACAGGGGGGCTGAGGTTTTGATTTTAAGACCTCAAAAATAGTTTATACAATTTTTTAATACTATACATTTTTTTTTCCGGATTGGGCATTCAACACAGTGAACTTTATGGCTTAAAATAGTTCATAAGATGGTTTTTGTTGTTGTTTTGTAACAATGTTTTAAAAAATGTGCGTTATAGGTGAGTAACTGATGACGCGATGGATAAAAGAACGGTTTTGTTAATTTCAGTAATTTCCTTAAACGCCATTGCAAAGAAAAAAAATGTAAAAACAAAGTGCTGTATTATGTTGGCTAACTTTTCAGACGGTCCCTAAATTTAAAGGGAAACTTATGCGAGCAAATGCGCATGCGCTTCGAATCAAATGAGGCGATACACCTGCATCTCGTTAATTATTTGTGAATTGCTTAAAAAAGTTTAAATAGCCACGACTTTAACTATCAGAGATACGCGATTATCTCCGCCTTACGACATGAAAGCACCAAGCCTCAAACGTCAGCGATGCACTCCAAATCAAAGCGCTATTTCCAGAAGGAGAGGATATGCTTCTTTCATGTACACGGCGCGGCAGCAGGTGTATAACTCTTCCTGAAACTTACGCGCTGACCATTTGAATTGTATTCAAATGTGTTGTACGTTATTGTGAATTGCCTGCACAGGTCGATGAGGTAAATGTGAGACTTTCAGAGGAGTTCCGAGGCCTGAGCCGGTTCGTGCTGCAGAGAGTGGGTTCCGAAGCGGCGCGAATGTCCTGTTTCCGCCGCCACAGAGTCCTCACGAGCCGGGATGTCCTGCAGGCCCTGGGTCGCCTGAGGCGTCGAGAACGCTCTGCTCCACTGGTTGGGGCATGACTGTCTTGTTCGTTTGTTTTAAAGCGACTTTTAATGCATTTATAAACGTTTTGTAAATAGTAACATGTTAAAATAAAGTTCTATTTTGTTTTAAACATTTGACATTTTTCTTGTTCGTGGATTGTGGGCATATATTACATACTGAAGAAATTAGGTGCATTTTGGTGAAAACTAAAGTTTCTGGTATGTAGCCCTTTCCCCAAATGACAAATTCCAAAAACATTTGGAGGTTCTCATTGTGACTTCAGTATCTTGGGAAAACTCTGCAGACTAATCTTATTTTGGATTGTGCAATTAGATAGATTGAGTCTCAAATATAGAAAGATTTAAAGAAACAAGTTCCTGCTTAAATCACCACTATAGGCTGGATTTCTGCAGCGGTCTATAGGCTCTAGAGTACAGCATTATAGTTTCAGCTCATCAGAACGCAATGTCCCAGATCAGAAATACAAAGTCTGAGCATATCCCACCAATTCTTAAGTGTCTTTATTCTGTGTTCCTGCAACTTTCAGAATATATTTTAAAGCTCTGCTGTAAAAGAAAGTAACTGCGTCAGAATTCATCTGAAGATATATAGGCTATACAAGACAAACAGCTTTCAGATAACTTGGGCAAATCACATAGAACTATCATAGGTTCACTTCAAATGGAAAACGTACTTTCAGTTATTGATCAGCTTCCACAAGAGATGGAGGATGCAAGCCACGTTTAAATAGACAAAGGTGATTTAGAGGTGCTTTATCGAATGAGGAGCAATCTCCGAACAGTTTTGTCATGCATCTTTGCTGTATTTATGCATTTAGTTATATAATTGTGAATGTTAAAACAATAATCATGGATTTGACTATTAGTATTGTGTGGCCTTATCTTAAAGGTTTTTCACAAGCTCACTTCATACATGCTTCTCAACATTCTCATTCTCAAACTGATTCTTGCCCACTCTGTTTTTATTGAATTTTAATTTCATGTTCTACGTTCACTACGTCTTACCTTTCCAGGAAAAAAACTTGAATGGATTACCCGGGTTTATGAAATTAACTTAACTTGCCTAAATTAACTAATACGGTGGCCCATTAGTGCACAAAACAAATCCCAATCACCCGGTGAATCGCTTTCATTGAAGATTCGGTTCGTTCGAGTCAGTGAGAGTAGGTGGTACCTTCGTATCAGACGCAGTCTCTCGCCGGAGCTCTCCGCGGGTGACACCTGTGGTGTTTATCGTTCGGGGACGTTTGTTTTGCATTAAGAAGAATTAACGACTTCGTTTGCTATACCTTCAAATAAATCTGCCTCACGTGCTGGATGATGACCGACATAGAGGTAACTTTATTTCATAGCATCGTTTACAAGGCGCTATGCTTTGATTTCTGTGATGTGTATTCCCCTCTGCCTGTTTGTCTTTAAACGTAGGCTGTAATGTTTTCCACCAGGATTGTTTCATGCTGAACACTTGAATACAACCAGCAAGTAATTCCATCGATTCTTGAAAGCTTTAGGCCACAGATTAAAAAGTCAGTAAGTATATTTTCTGTTGTTGTTTTTTTCAACAGCTTATTCAAAGTCGAATCAATTCTTCAATAGAGAGCCAAATAGTCCAAATGTTTAGCTTAATATAACTCGTTTATGAAGGAATAGATCTCTCATTGAAAGCTTGTTTGAAAAATTATAAAACACCAGGTAAATCCGACATTATGTTTTTTTTTAACATAAGATGTGTGGTGGGTAGTAATTGCATTTACCCATTTAACTATTTAAAGATGCATTTATTTAAAACAACTTGAACTTTCATCTTGTTACAATTGTTAGCTTTCATTAGTACTTTAACTAATTAAATGAGCTTGTTAAAATGCTTTTATGACTAGTTCATAAGTGCAGGTAATGGAGGGATGTGTTCAGTCATTGTTTTCACCCTAAAATGTTTAAACGGGAGTTTAATCACTTAAATGAAATGATGAATCATGACATGTTGAAGCTCATACTAGAAAAGTACTAAAGCAATCAATTTGTTTACAATGAGCACTTACTAGTCCCTTTTCGTAACAACAAATTCTCTCAATGTACATTAAAGCAGCGACAAGATTGCCATAAGTTTCAGGTTTGATCGTTCTCCCTTATCGTCTCTGTCCTTTTAAATGCAGACGGCTCACTAAGAATTTTTTTTCTGAATAATATTTATAAATAAACCATAACCATGAAGTTTATATCAGAACAGTGTATCTGGTCTGAAAAGATATTAAAGATATGAAAATATTATCTGCGCAAATGATTCCAGAAGCTCACAAGCTTGTGTTAAAAAAAAAGCACCATTTATTCTGGACGTGTTTGAGATTTGCAAATGACCGGTTTATGAACTTATTGAGCCAACTGGACTCAGAATTTAATTAAATGAAAAGTTGTATACTCAACCCACCTCAGCATGTGATTCAAATGTGTATCTTCAGTGATTGATCGTGTTCATCATGTAAACAGCTGATGCCTCTCAGAAACAATGCTCATACCACATTCATACAGCACTTGGCAACTAATAATTATTGAATGGTGGAATTGTCCGTTTAGCCCAAAAACTTAAATGCAAACTGTGCAGCGCTAGTGTGCACATCGGAAATAGGTTTACACTCCGACCACCAAAACAAGAAAAGACAAATGCGCTAAGGTGGAATTGGTCTTCTTATTGTTGGTCTCATGATTATGATAGTATGTTGAATAATACTGCCCTTATTCATACTGTACTTTATTGTAGATACTTTTCTAATCGTCGTTGAGTATGTTTAGTACCAAAAAATAGTGTCGAGGAAATGTGTATGAGTCAGTCACCAGCCATGTCAGCATCTATCAACCAATCTGTGTCGGTTGCATCACATGATGCACAAAGTAATTGAACTGTATTCATAATGTATATGCTAAATAACCTCACTATTGGCCCATAATGGTACTCCACTCCAACCACTTTTTTTATACTGGAACACATGTAGTAACATGATTTTGTAGAGAGCAAAATCATGTGTTTTTTTAAGTATTTTATTGTAGGCTTGGCATCGATTATACTATAGAAACAGATCATACTTGTTATTGTTCATTCTTGTTATAGTTTTGAATATTCAACAAAGAGAACTGCATGAGACTTTAGGGAGATGATTTCGTGACCAGAAGAAAGAAGTTCCACCATGGGATGTGGCACATCTATTGCAGTCGAGAACCAAACTCTCCTCTCTGAAACGGGTACATATTGTTTTGTCATCACTTACACTTTGCGATTTACAGTAGCTTTACCGGTTGGTCCTCCCCCATCAAGTAGTTAGCTGAAAATATAACATGCAAGCCTTGTGTTTATTTCCATGTTGTCAATCATTTGTCATTTATTTACAAAAGGTTTTCTCAAAATATTTAATTTAATAATTTCTTACACAGATGTCTCCATCAAGCCACACAGCCCAGCTCTGAGTAAGTCTTTCTTCATCATTTGTCATCCATGCATCAGTATATTCCATCGCTAAGCACTTCAGTGTGATTTTGACTCCAAGTTTGACATTTTTTATCAATTTGAATGATTTTAGTGACTTAGCTTATTTGACACATATTTTAAGAAAATGCTTTTAAAAAAATTAAAAACTCAAAAATGCAATCTTCCCAAATCTGCTTTTGTGTTGTTCTATTGTATTAATCTGTCAGATCAATATTTTCTTCATGTTTTTTTTTCTTTCTCATAAATCTCTTTTCTACATCAGCTCTAATCAAAACTACTAAGTTTATAAATCCTGGATTTTTACCCTTTAAGCACCCAGATCTTATATGATGTCTCTGATTTAGGGGAAATAACTAAGAAAATAACTTATTTTCAATTAGAAAAATGATTTTGGGCTGGATTTTATTTTACCTTTTTTAACAGTCCTGGACAATGCAAACATTATTAACAACATTGTCTGATGTATTTTCAGTTTTTGTTAAACACAAGATTTAAATTTTTTTTAACCATGTCCTGTCCTGCTCAAAAGCCATCACATGGGGAAGTAGATGCTTTGTTTGAGTTGGATAGTTTTGTTATCTCCAGGGGAGTAAAACACTTGTACGGTGTTTCCTCCTCTGGATTGAAGCAGCGAACGTATGTAGTGATTTTTTTAGGTGTATTTCCCATGGACCCGTTTCCTTTAAATGTCTCAAGACAAGCCGGTGTTAAACGGAAAGGGGGAGTGGATAAGGGACTGGAGAAGGTGAGGGGGAAAGGTTCAGGAGTGAGAAGAATAGGAAGAATACCTACCTGAACATGTTAGTTTGTTACAGTTTGTGCTGTCCAGTTTTGTAGTTTGTACATATCACACATATATACGGAACATCTACCTAGACAAACCATGGATGTTAAAATTTTTCCTTCCTCAATTATTGTTCATGCCCCATTGACTTGACTTCCATTATATCAACCATGGCAACCTCCATTTTATTGCAAAGCCACTACACCAAATAACCATGCATTCTTGATTGTTGTTGGTCATTCCTGTTGGGAGGAGGTTTACTGTTGGTCACTATTTAGAATCATTAATTCTTTAGCAAAGCCTGTGCGAAAATAAGCTTAGTTTCTGACAAACTTTATGAGGTTAAATGGAGTACATCAGCATGTTACAGTGTGTGTCTGTTACAGCAAAATAATTTAGCGGCTGTTAACAGCCACTAACAGTACGAAAGTGTAGGGAATTTGAACAATGCACAAGGGTTAAATTATCCAGTACAACCAGGAACCCATTTCTCACGCACTAAAGTGAAAATTTCAATGTATAAAATCCATGTATATGGAAAGTTCTCTCTTCAAACCTATGTATTAAGTCTCAGCTTGTTTTCCCTCAAGCCCTTGTCTCTTACGTGTGTGGTTCATTCTTCTTAACTGCTCCTTGCTCATCTTTAATTAGCACCTGTGATATAGACCCTCCGAGACAAGGTTATTTTTAGACCAATTTCTGCGCTCAAGTGCTCTGGAAAAGATGCAAGTGTCTCCATGAGTCATATGTGCATTAAAGCATTAATGATGCTGGGATACTGACAAGAGCGTGATGAAAATATGAGTCTGTAGTATGAGCAGAAGACCTTAAAGGCTTTTGGTGATCTTGAAAATATAACTCTGAGCTAAAATTGAAAAAAAAAAAAAAAATCAGAAGAAGTTTGGAACTGAATGACAAATCTGACCAGTTGATAAAACCTAGAATCACTGTAATTTCTCAGTTTGCACTTTGACATTGATTGAATTAAATGTAAAAAAAACTGTAGTATAGCACATAATATTTGCAAATAAAGCACTTTTCCCATCCAAAATGAGTCTGAGAGAACAAAGTTGTTACTTACTGATAAACTGGCACCAAATATCAAAAGAAAAATGGAAGTTGCTGCATTAGGAAAAGGCCTTTTTTAGTTTCTAATAACTTACTTCTTGCCACGAAACGCAGCCAGTCAAAACAGTTCTGGGAGGTGACAATCCCAAAGCACTTTGACAGACTTTAGCTAAAATGTTTGCATCCCAAAAGAAAAATCAATGCTTTTTTGTTGTTAAATGCATTTCCATTGGAGGTCATGCGCATGTTTATTGAATAAATTCTTTATGCTACTCAGTTGTGCGTATAATTCTTTTATGCACATTCTCAAAATGTGTGCATAGGTTCACATTTCCTTGCAGGGTTTTTTATGTGATTGTGATAGAAATACAGACATTCAGATACAGGAAACCCATAGTCTCTTCATCTGCAGCTTTTCCATTACATTCAGGAGTGCGCAGGCGTACACAGGCCCAAGGTCAGGCTGACCTGAGTTCACGAGACTCACTCGCCCCCACCACTCGGGAGAGCTGAAGTCAGCATTTCTTGCAATAAGCACATGATGTCATACATCCCCTTTCTTGTAAAAACTTCGTTCACACTCACTGATCTGAACTGTATAAAAACCCTGAACAAACTGCCAATAAATTCGTGACTGGTTGATGCATGATCCCCGTGTCGTGTTTCTTTCCATGTCACCTCTGGGGCCCCGTAAAACTTTGTCTCGAGACAGAAAGGAACAGACTCCTTCCATCACAGTGATATTCCAAAATTGCATAGAAATAGGTGGATTGAAACACAGCTATTGTCAGCTACTGTTCCATCTGTTGTAGCTCAACATCATTGTATGCTCTGCAAGGATTAGCTTCCTAGACCAAACTTCCGCCTCACCTGACATAATCATTCTTTGTCTTTAAGCATTTTATTGAATCTTTTTGTTATTATAGAATGTTCTATTTATATTTCATTTAATGTCTTGTCTATATCAAGAATTCACTGGTTTAAGCTCCACCCATATAGCCAATCGATCCTAGGTCATTTTAGAGAATTGTTCCATTTCCAAAAACAAAATGATTTAATTTCTATTTTGTAATCATAGCAGTTTTATCTGCTTCAGAAAATGTACCTTAAAGCCTTTACTAAACACACTGTGAACCTGTAAGACCTTTTAAGTCACATTCTCTTGTTTTTTACTACGAGATCTACAACCTCACTAACAAATGGATGTATAACAACATTTACTGATCCCCTGATCCTGTCTAGTTTGTCTTATATTTCCCACATGCGTTTCACCTGTTTAACCTTTCTTTTATAGCCATAAAAGCTGCCATACTGATCCAGCGCTGGTACAGACGATATTGTGCTCGTCTGGAAATGAGGAGGCGCTACACATGGAATATCTTCCAGTCCATCGAGTATGCTGGAGAGCAGGACCAGCTGCAGGTACACAGGAAGCTTTTTTATATCTAGTCATCTATTGGTAGAATATATTGTTGTGAAATATGCTGTTTTTTTATTATTTTGTTTCATGCTGGACAGCTTTCCAGTTTCTTCAGTTTCATGCTGGACAACTTCACTCAGATGAATGGGAATGGACCAGGTAATTGGTTAAGTCATGAATGGATCAATGCTTTAAGTGAATCTAATTTAATAACAGATTACTTTCAACTTCCTTTGAGCTTAATTTGACGGTAAAAATTACTTAATATATATAGGGAAATATAACCATCCCTAACTTTATGCTGGGGCACCACGGTGGCTGCCTTTGGCCTTCCTTGGAGGAGTTTGCATGTCATGCTTGTGTGCCACAAGACCAAAATCTTGTGTCAATTTAATTCTCTAAATTCTCCCTAGGAGTAAATGTGTGTGCTGTCCTTTGATGGAATGGTGTCTTGACCAGGGACCTGTACCCCCAGTAGTGTACTAGATAATGGTAACCAGTTGACCATTAAAAGCAAAAAGTGGGTAAAGAGGCTGAATGAATAAATGAGCTGTAAGATGGAATTCTTAGAGGGCTGTGAAAAAAAAATTAATGTCTGCACAGCAGGATAAATTTGATAAAAACAAAGATAATATCCATTTTCTAGACACAGCTGATCTTGTTCCCATACTAAAAACAATAGCAGATAGGACATTACAGTGCTCAGAATACATGGAGTAAGTGGCAAAAAGCTGTGAAAAAGGGCAAACGCTGTTGTGGAATTTACTATTAAAATCATTTTTCAAAGAGTTCAGGGGCGCTGTCAGTACACGATTTACAAAATGTCACAGATTATGTCACAGTTTCCTTAGATTCCCTGTACCATGTGATGTCGCGATGGTAATGTTTTATGAAAAGTTAAAGTAATAAACAGAAGAAACATGGGACAAATCAGTTAACAATAGTATTTTTATTACTTAATCCATCCATACACAAAACAACACAATGAATTCACAACCATAAATTCTGCTCCAGGGCCAGTGTACATTGTAATTTCTCCTGCAAATATGTGCACCTTGATGCTAATAAGTGTGGTGCAAAATGTTGAATGTCACCATCAGGCTGATGGTATGACTTTGCGTAGCCATGATCACTTTACGTACCACTTATAACAAAAATGTGCTTTAATGGGCACCAGTCTACGCACTGCATCTAAAGAAAGGAGAAACAAATGGATTGCTGCAATTCATAGAAATAACTAGAATCCAGGAACTGAAATCTGAATTTGCCATTTTGTGTTTTGAAAGATTGACTTTTGACTAAATCACAATTTTCGCCAGTCATTATTACGCATTTGACAACTTTAAGTTATGAGCAGTTTACCTTAAAGCAAACATTACCCCGGTCACTTAAGCAAACATTAATGTACTCACTAGCCATCTCCATGGGGGTTAAAAGAACTTTTCATATTACTTAAAATTAAATGTTTATTGACATATTATTTTGATTTATTCTTGAAATTTTCTCAAAAACCCAACAACTATACAAAAAATGTTGTTTTGTGTATTTTAGAGATATAAATGTCTAAATACACCATACATGTCATATACAATGTATATACAAAATACAATGCCTGTCATCTGATTAGTGCTGGGGATCATTCAAGTCTAATTCTTTGAGAAAATTCTAACAAAAGGCACAGGCCTCATTTATTTATCAAAGTTCATCAAAAGAACCCTAAATAATCAATAAAATCATCAACCTTCTCATGTTCTTTTTATTTTATTCTTCTCAATCAGCACACCATTTGGAAAGACCCTCACAGCACACGTGATTCTGCATCAAACAGCCCCCTCTTGAGTGCTCCAAACCCATTCTAAAACGCTGTACAGTATGGAGACCCAGTTGCTTAGCAACCGTGGGAGATCCCATTTTGAGCTGTGGTAATGCAGAGAGAGGCAGAAATACACAAACAGCCTCCACCACCGACAGCTTCCTGATGTGTGGAACACAATTAGGCTTTCCATTAGTCAAGAAGAAGAGAGGAAACCCAATGAAATCTCAGAGAACACTCAAGGAAAATCTGTCCATAGAACATTACTTCCCAGGGTTTTGAAGAGCTGAAGTCAGATTTTCACCTGTTTCACTCAAATTTCTTTCAATGTTTACAATTTTCCTCATTGAGGTTCCTTTCTTCAGCCTGTGATTTCCTTGGGGTGAGCAGTGTGTAATCAGTTCTCATTGAGTGGGCTGTTTGTGCACATGACTGGTCTTGTCAGGTAATGGAGTGCCTAGGGCTTGGAGTGCTTGGTTTGCAACTTCAACTTGATGTTTGTGTGGTACTCATATGGTTGCCTGTTGGGAATTAAGAGGCATGGGATTGTAGTAGTAAAGTATATTGTTGTTTTCATCGGTGAGATCAGGTTAATGTGCTTTACGCTACTTGAGAGGATTTGGTAATGAAGTAACAGAGATTACTCTGTTGGTAAAATAAATTGATTTCTAAGCTATATATTTTTAATTGGAAACTAGCCCTGTTTCATTTTTGTTAATGTTTCTTATTCCATTTTTGATGCCAATGTGTATTTATATGTTTGCAACATTCTAGTCATACATTTTTGTCATATCCACTGGTCACGCACACCTCTGAAACCCAATGCTTTAGTTCTCCAACATTCTGAATATGCTGAAAGGACCAGTGTTGTAGAATTTTAACTCTGAAGATCAATATTAGTTTTATATTAGATCAATGTTACTTTTTCTTCTTCCAGGATAAGCTTAAAAAAAGAATCATTAATACATTTTTAATTTATTTATTAAATACATTTTTCTCTCACAATAGCCTTCCTGTGTTACTTACCTGTGAAGTCTTGCATTCTGAGTTTAGGATCTGAAACAAAGGGTTTTCTGTCTGAGTTGGTAACTGTGTTGCTTTGTGGAATTCTTTGAATTTAACATTTATTTAACTGAATTCCCAACAATAGAGTCAAATATGATGATTATTGACTCACTCAGATACCAAAGACCGTTAACCTGTGATCGACAGAACTTTCAGTTGGCATCAACAGAATGTCAGGCTCATTCATTCATTCATTTTCCAACCCGTTTATTCCAATTTTGGGGTCACGGGGGTCATCCGGTGCACCCTGGACCGGGGTCGCCAGTCCAGCACAGGGCACACACTCACACATTCACACCTAAGGGTGAATTTAGATTATTCAATTATCCTAACTGCATGTTTTTGGGATTGTGGGGGAAACCAGAGTACCTGGAGGAAACACACACAAGCACGGGGAGAACATGCAAACTCCTTCCAGGAAGGTCACCAGTGAGCCTCGAACCAGCAACCTTCTAACTGGAATACCACAGTGCTACACACAGAGCCACCGTGCTGCCGCATGTCAGGCTCAGTAGTGTGGAAATATTTCAGAATTAATGACAACCCAGGGGATGGCAGACATGTTCAGAAAATAAAGTACTTATAAAGAACAAAAAGATAAATAATAGATTAAATTAATTACGTTAAAAAAGCTAAAACACAAAAAAATATTATGGAGAATGTGCCACTAGCAATAACGTTACATTTCAGCAACCAACCAGCTGAAAGGGCGAGACGATATGAGAGCCAAACAAATAACCGAGGTGCTTAAACAATTAATTGTTTTTGACGATCAACCATTTTCAGATGTCGAAAACGTGGAATATCGCCACCTTCTCAACAGTTTGGAACCAAAGTATGAGATTCTAAGTCGCTGTTGTGTCACTGATGGGTTCTACACCAAATGTGATACAGCTCTCCTAAAATGAGTTTCACCAAAAAACAGAATCAGTATCGGCGAGTACCAGAAAAAAAATATTGTTACTTGTACTTGTTTTCAAAACAATGTTATCGGTGTATCCCTAGTGATGATATTCAACATTGGAATGAATTTTTTTAGCTGTTGCTTGTTACACTCTACTGTTCTTTGTCAATTACATCATTCAACCATCGGAATGTACCGGTACATTGTAAAAATAAGAGAGATTATTAAAAAGTACTAAAAGGTACCACTGTGCTTATACATTGGCTAATGGGTCTGTGCTGAGTACTTTTATAGACTATGTGAACGTCAAGAAAGGTGAAAGTGCAGTAGATTCCGGTAGAACCTTCAAATTTGAAGAATAATGAAGTCAACTGAGTGCAGGGCAGGCTACAATTACAATACATTGTTTGTAGTTTAGTCGAGGACATGGTGGTGAGGTGGCTTGCAAGCTGATGAGGCAGCAAATAAAGCTTACTGAAGAAGCATTAAATGAAGGTGCCCTGCTGGAGATCTGTGTGTGTCAGAATCTAATCATCTAATCTTGACTTTAGGCTTTACCTATGTTGCTTAAAAGGCTACTGTGATGCAAACATTGGAGGGTGTTTAAATTTAAATGCGTGCACCAATAGGCAATGACGTAATCTGCAAGAGGGATGGGGGTCCAGGGTGTCTGTCCCTCCCAAATCCAGCCAAACAACCCAATAGCTACAATGCTATTTTTGTCAATATATGTCTTCCTCTGCTTTTGCCGAAAAACATTGCTGTCTATGAGCAGCTCTATGGACCATCGCTTTGCCAATCCTTATATACATTTAGACCTGATGGTTTATATAACTCCACTTTAAAATGCTCTGATATGACCAAAACCAAGGTTGGTCCAGGTTAGTCTTCCTGACTTTATTTGGGAAAATATTGCAAATTGTACCTGCATATGTAAAATTATTGATTATTTTGATAAAAGTTTATAGCTTCTACATAAAACACTTTATTACCACAAAATTCAGGTTATGCATCACAGTTATAATGCATCTCTAGCTTTAAAAATACTCCTGAACAAAGCTTAAATCCTGAATACTGAGGAAGAAGTGTGAAGAAATGGCTTTTTCTGAAAGAATGTGAAATTTACTGATGTCAAAGAATAAAGGACTATACTCTCCTTTGGCATAATATTCAATGAACTATTTAAAACAGTCATAAAAAATTTATTTATTAGGAAATCATTTGTTGTTTTTGTACTAAAAGGCTACTGGTCTCATCAGATTCTATAGTCTATGCTATAGACTAGTCGATGCTCGAAGTACCATCAGCAGATCTGGATAATGTCAGAAGAGATTGACGTTGGTTATACCATTATACTTTACTAATGCCAATTTTCTATTGGCATTTATGCAAATGGCTCTTTAAAATTAAAATGTTACTGAAGGCTGATTATTTCATCTTTGACCCAAATATTGCAGTTTTTTGTTCCGCTGTATGCTGAACCAAATAGGTCTGGTTTATCAGTAACAATCAGAAGATGCACTGTTGTGCACATTATCTAATCCAGCCAAGAAAAAGGTGTTTTCTTCTCCGTTTGCTTTCTTTTCAATATAAACATCTGTCAGTGGAATATACAGATTCATGAAAAATAGCACAAATTTACATGTTGAAGAATGGGACAATGGCTCTGCGTTCTCAAATCCCAGTGCATGGTTTAAACACTATGCTAATCGAAGGATGGTGTATTGTGTCAGTGTGGGGTGTGCTGGGAATTTTTATGGGCACAAAAAAGGCCTTTCATGTGAACTCTGGGTTTGCAATGAATTATGTATTAAAAGAAAACAGGCACACATTTTGCTTATTTGCATTGGCTCAAATCCAATGCAGACAAAATGGCCCAAACCTTTGAATAAGAGTACTTTTGCTTCCCAGTTTATTTAGCCTTGGATCACATGACTTCCTTCTTCACAAAATACTTAGGGATTAAATGGCTTGAGTTCCGTTAGCTTTTGCTAACAGAAGTTTAATTTACATTAACATTTAAATCTGAGCTCCCTTTCTCTTTACTGAGACATATTTACATTCAGGAATCTCTGCATTTAATGTTTCGACCTCCTTGAAAAAGAGTACCACCACTTCTTCTTGTTCGCTTAAGCACTGATTATGTTCCACATTCATACTGAGGACACTGGCCTTTTACTATGTCCCCTAGACTTGATCTCTCAACTCCTGGACCCTGTGGTTGATCCTTTAAGCGAGGAGGTCAGACAGCTGAAGTTTGAGCAGATTGTGGTGCCAGAGTCGTACATTGGTCCACGGCTCTCCTTCCCTCTAAGTGTGACTGATACCAATGCCCTGCTCAGTGCCTTTAAAGAGGAGCAGGTACAACACCATCAAACTTTCACTGCTCTTCTGAACAAACAGCCCGCTGGGGGAAAAGCTAGCTCTATTTGTACAGAGACATCTATGTAAAAAACTCTGTCAAATGCATAAATGTAAATGTAGATAATTTACCATTGGTAATATAAAAATTTCTGTAATATTTGTCATTGACACTGGATGGTTCAGAATTTTTTAGTTGTGTGTGTGTGTGGGAGGGTACGTGTGTATTCTTTGTGTTTTAATGGAATAGTTGAAATAAACATTTGTGCTACTGTGTGTGGGATAAACGCAGTCAAAGAATTTGTAATTCAGTGGTATCCCGAGATACGTAATGAATCCGTTCCAGGCGGACGTCCGGATCTCGAACAATTCGTATCTCGAACAAGTTTTACATGTAAAACGCCTAATCCGTGCAACAGCTCTCAGGAACAACAGTATAAGTAGATAAACAAATGGAAAACCAGAGAAAAATCAAGTACTATTTCTGCAATCTTTAAATCTACACATTGTTAATGTAAAAAAAGATAATCAAACATACGCAAAATATGTAATATGTACACAAATGTGAAACCTTACCTTGAGACTGAGGCGTGAAGAGGTGGAACGGATGGCAGAAAACATTACGGCACTACATATGAAAGTTAACTTTCTCAAGATATTTCAAATAAAAGCATAAAGAATACCAAGCGTATGAGAAGGGATGGAGAGACACTTCTGAGAGCGGGAAGTTGCGCTACAGAACAGCACTTTCCACGCTATAAATGTTATTTACAACACCTTGACTCTAACATTTGTTATAGTACATTATTGGTAATCTATAGATAATGTTTCCCTCGATATAAAACTGATTTAAAGTGTTTTAAGGCGTATCAGCCCCTTAAAGCACACTTTCTTCAAAGGGAGAAAGGAGCGCCAGTATGCGTAAGTGCAGCGCGACGTCACTCAAACAAGTAAAAAATAGAGCGGAAATGTTTGTTATTGTTCGTATCTCGAATTTTTCTTTGTTTCTCGAAGCAAAAAAATTCCTGCAAGGCCTTTTGTAACTCGAACATTTTGCAACTCGAAGCATTCGTATCTCGGAGTACCACTTTACATTTTTTTCACATATTATGTGGACACATTAAAACTACAGAAGATATGTTCCTTCATGAGAAATGTCTTGCTCAGCCTTGAAGGTCAGTTTCTTCCAATCACACAGTAAAATCCTAAGAGTTAAATTAACTCTACTCAGAGTATACTGGGTCCCACTCTATATAGAGTTAAACCGACTCTGAGAAAGAGTAATTTAATAATCTATTTTCTTCATGTTTTTCCAAATCTGCATGGAAAATGCAAACTAAATATTAACTATTCAGAGACGGACCAAGTCCACTCCAGAAAGAGTAAAAACAGACAAAAATAGACTGTTTAGTTCAAATAGACTTATTTAAATAACTCTCCTTCAGAGTTGGTTTTACTCTATATAGAGTGGGACCAAATACACTCTGAGTGTAGTTAATTTAACTCTTGGGATTTTACTGTGCAGCAGTCAAGTTACCAATTGAAATCACACTTAAAACAAAAACTGTATACACTGTATAGTAACAACTGAAGAAATATTAAAATACTTTTTATAAAAACAATATAATTGAAGTGGAATACAATGCTGAAGTGTTGCTGACTTGTTGAGATTATTTTATTTATGCTGTGGTGCAACACATCCAGCTACAGCTGCACCACTCTCAGAGCACCAGCGGTTGGGGGAAGACTCTATAAACAATTTAAAGCAGACTGTAGCGCGGTAACGTAACGTATGGACACAGGTATGTGTGAGCCTAACCGTAACCCTTAACAATGTTTCACAGATATCAAAACAAAATTACTGCAAAGAGCCATTTTTGAAGCAGAAGTGGTCACATGATCTGGTTCTTGCAGTAATACAAGACTCAGTGAGCACCCCACCGTTCTCACGCCAGTGTTCTGGCAGTTGTGGTCATGTAATGTGGCTGCAGCTGGATACTATTAGCTCCAGGGAGTGATTGAGGCACATTTAATCAAGCCATGTCAGACACACTCAGTTTAAATACTATTAAAATGTTCATATCGTTCAAGCTGTTAAGCAACAGTTGTGAATTTAGGTTGATTGACACTAAAATATGTTGTGGTATTTTGAATTTCAGACTCTTCATGGGAAATACGTTCTGCAGCTACTGTATGAAACAAAGAAGCTCTTGAAACAGATGCCGAATGTAATATACCTGTCGACATCCTATGCCAAAGAGATAACAATATGTGGTGAGACATGATGTTCAGGGCAATTTTCCATAAACATCAGGAGCAACAGGACATTTGAGATATGGAAGAATAGCGAGAGTCGCATGAATGAATGAGTGCTTATTAATTTTGCTCTTCATCAAACACTTCACTTGAGCTCAATGGGCTCCTCATCACACTCCTGATTCAATTAGAGCAGAAAAGCATGCATGAATAAGTCTTTTCCCATCTTGGGATGCTCACAAATAAATCATATTTTTATCCACTGAAAGCGTTGACATTTCATGGATTCTAATTGACTATTACCAACATTTTGTTCCTTTGTGAATTGACTTTTCGTTTTCGACTCTTTTGCCAGGCGATCTGCATGGTCGACTTGATGATTTGCTACTTATTTTTTACAAGGTAATTGCAGTCATTTTTAAAATATAAAATGTGATTTTTGTTTGTCTGAACAAGAATCGTGCAACATATTCAACTTATTCTTTTTTCGCAGAACGGTCTTCCCTCGCCGGAAAACTCCTACATCTTCAATGGAGATTTTGTGGATCGAGGGAAGAAGTCCACCGAGATTCTGATCATTCTCTTTTCCTTCCTGCTCCTCTACCCTGACCACATGCATCTGAACAGAGGAAACCACGAGGACCACATCATGAATCTCAGGTCACACTTTGTTCATTGAGCTCCCTTTGTAAGATATAAAACTCATTTTATATTTTGCTTTAAAATATAAATCGTTATTAATCTGCAGATATGGATTCACCAGAGAAATCATGCAGAAATACAAGGTATTATTCATTTTTGTGAACTTGAAGATCGCTCTATGGAAGATAGAAAGTGCAATAGTTATGTAAATAAACACATAAATAAAGAACCAAATGTTTCATTATTAATTAATAAATATGAATATTAAATTACCTATTCAAATACATATTACAATACACGTTTCCTTAATTTGTTAAAAATACAGTTTTATAAAAAATATGCATGTTTTGAGCAAACCAATTAGAAATCATCACTGTTTGCATCAAGTTCTCCAAATGCAATCATTGATCAATTACAATAAGGATCTTTAGAGTGGGACAAGGTGTCATCACATCCAGTCAGATCGAGCGTAGCAACCATTTTGTTTGTAATCTTACTTTCTTCTAGGAGTTGCACTTGGCTTTGTTATATATGTGGTCTGCTAAATATAATCATAAGTTTTCTATATTAAACTCCAATTATTTACCTGTACAACTGTACATATTTGTACAGTGGTACCCCGAGATACGAATGCTTCGAGTTACGAAATGTAAGGTGTTATGGTAATTAAAATATACCTTCTCAATTGATAATGAACAATGGAGACCGTTTGAGAGAGAACACAGCAAATGCGGCTATTTATTACAAAGATTTAACAGTTTCAACGCATTTCCTACACACATGACTCTAACGTGGAAGAAGAACGTGGTTTAGCGCATATTAAGAGCCTATTAAAAATATAAACGAAACCCAGAAAAGAAAAGAAAGAAAAAGAATATATAGAGATTAGCGCTTCCGGGTTCTTGCGCTCCTATCTCCCAGTGCAAAAAGGGTCTGATGCGCTTCAAAACACTTCAACAACACAGCGAAACATTATGTATAGATTACTAATAATGTATTATAACAAATTTTAGAATCAAAGCGTCGTTAAAGAAATAACGTTTATAACGTGGAAAGTGCTGTTCTGTAGCGCAACTTAGAGAAACCCAGTGACGCGTTCTCAGAAGCGCTCTCTCTAGTACGCGCGCTACTGACTCAGCTTGTGCTTGAGACCGTGTTTGTGTCGTGAATTCATGAAATATCTCGAAAAAGTTAACTTTCATACGTGGTGTCGTAATGTTGTCTGCCATCCGTTCCACCTCCTCCACATTTGTGAACATATTACGTATTTTGTTTGTGTTATATTATGTTTTATTATCATTTATTAGATTAACAATGTGTAGATTTAAGGATTAAAGAAACGTTACTTGATTTTTCTCTGGTTTTGTATTTTCTTCTTATACTTATACTGTTGTTTCTAAGAGCCGTTGCATGGATTAGGCGTTTTACATGTAAAACTTGCTTCGAGATCCAAATTGTTCAAGATTCGAACGTCACCCTGGAACGGGTTAATTTCGTATCTCGGGGTACCAGTGTACTTGGCAATAGCATATATTATGCCATTAAAACAATTCCTTCCAATCTATAGAAACAGGTGTTAAACAAATTAAGAATAGCAAAATGTAAAAAAAAACATTAATTGCCCATATTTTCACCTTAATTTGTTATAGCATTAATTGTGAGAGTAGGTGTCCCTGATGATCTGATCGAATGTGTTTTAGAGCACAAGTAGTCAGAGAGGTTCAGTGTTGATTGTTAGTCCTCACTGCCACCTACTGTCCGTGTTCTTATTGATTTTCTTCTGCTCTTCAACAGACCCATGGCAGAGAAATCCTTCAGCTCCTTCAGGATGTGTTCAGTCTGCTTCCTCTTGCAACAGTCATTGACAACAAAGTTCTTATAGTTCATGGTGGCATATCGGACAAAACAGACCTGGACTTTCTGGGCACAGTTGAAAGGCATAAAGTAGGTATCTTCTTTATAGTTTGCATTATTCTACTTATAATATAGAATTATATTAGTTCTGCTCAGGTAATTACAGTAATTTTATATAGTTGTTTTGTTATTAATGACTTCACCTCTCAGAGAAGTATGTTGAATTATTTTATTTTAAATTTAATTCATGCTTTTTTGTTTTCATTTTGGCAAAATGTTTCTAAATGCAGTTCTCCATTTAATATTTATTACTGAAATGTATTTGTAGTCTTGTTATAGGGCATTAGGTTTTTTTATGTAGGCCATTTTGTTTGTAATCTTTGTTGCCACTAGGAGGCCTTTTTATGTATATTGTGCGATAAATATAATTATACCGTATTCTTCATTAAATATCAACTATTTACATGTACAAGTGTAATACTTTGTACTGGCTTATATCAGGGATATTCAACAAAAATTTAAAGACGCCCGGTTTCATCATTTTTTTGGAAGCAAAGGTCAAGAAGATTGTCTGACTATTTACTGCAGTATTATTATTATTAAGTTGTCTACATGTAAACAATACTTGAATGTCTAATCAAATGAATTCCGTGCAATTCTAAAAACTATTGACAAATATATTATGTAACATCGGATGTAGCATGTATTTACAATGTTATTTAATTTATGAAATAAAAACAAGGCTGCTTTTCAAAATTATCAAGAATACAAATGTTCAAATTTGAGCAGGTGTGTGTGTGTTTTAAAGCATGTTTGTCTCATGATGCAGTTTGGCACTTTAATAAGAGCCAGTTTCTGGTTTAGTCCCAGTGGTTCATTTTTAGTGCTCCCATGTACAAGGTTCTTAAGATTGGTTGCATTTCTGCATGAGATCACCCCCTTCAACTGACATTCGATTGGCTAGGAGAAGTCCCATGGGGTTGCTTAATTTGCATTCAATTGGCCAATGCCTTCCCACGTCCGATATCATCGTAAAGATCACAATAGCCTCAACGATTAAATCAAGATCTTGGGATGGCTTCTAGGTCCGGATCTGGACCACAGTCTATATATTTTGCCATTACTTTGGCAAGGATGCAGGATTGTAGGTCACTAGCCTATTTGTAGCTTTTGAACTGCTTTAATTTGCATGTGCTTAATCCAAAAACAAGATAATTACCTATATCAAGGATACATAAGAGGTGGTGGTGCTTTTTGGTTTCTTGGCCATTTATGATGTGACATTTCAAATGAGTTCATATCATTGATTTCTTTAAAGTTAGCTCAACAAACCTGCTTCATCAATACAAAGAATAACAAAACCTACAGTACATTAGTCAGTTTTCATTTCGCCCAGTTAGAGACTCTCAGTTTAGCTAGTAACCTTCGTAACATTTTGCTGGCAACTCCATTGCAAGATGTGAATTTAATTGCGAGTACTGGTCTGTGAGGGGAGTAGGGAGAAAGGACAATCACTAATCACGCACCCGAAATATTAATTGAAAACCTTTTATGCTGCGTATACAAACTTTTCCAGTGTGCGACCAATCAATGTATGCGTTACTTTTTTCCATTCTGTATTCATTTATACTTTAATGCTCTGTTTTAGTCCTTGAGTGTTGTAAATAAAAGGTATTATTAGTAAACAGATGGGTGTAGAATATGAGGAAACTGTCTTGAGCAAAGACCATCAAATCTGTCTAAGTGCTTATTTTGTTTGCCAGGTAGTTACACCTTCTAATTGGTGGCACATTGTAAAAAGCTCAATCCATTTGCCAGGTAAAGTCAGCTCTACGCATGCCCAAGAGAACCATTGATCATCTGAAGGTTCAATCCTGCAGTCGCAGCAGCAGCAGACACAGCAACAGATCCCGACCTCATAGCCCAAGATCCTTGTCCCACGGCCGGAGAAAGAACTACAGCAGCCGCTCCTCATCTTCATCCTCTTCTTCCTCCTCCTCATCCTCCATCTGTTCACCACAGATCTCAGCCAGGAACACTCCACGTCATCGACATCCGGCTTCCCCAAGACTGCCAAGCCCCACAGACATGCTCCAGGTGCCCTTTCTGGACTCCTTTGTATCCCTGGAGCCCCCCGAGCCCCCCAGGGAGGAATTGGAATGGCAGCAAGTGAGTTGAAAAGTTCACATGTGCTTTTATTTATCAGTCGCAAACTATGTGGAAATATTGTCATATATTTATATTCATGTTCTTTATTTGACTATATTAAAATGTAAGTGCTTTTAAAAGCTTTGTTTTCAAAGTATATTTCTCTATATGTGCTAATAATCAACATTTTTCATTATGTGCTTGGATCAGGTTGTAGATCTCTTATGGAGTGATCCTAAAACCCAGAATGGCTGTATCCCGAACTCTTTTCGTGGTGGAGGCTGTTACTTTGGGCCAGATGTGACGCAGGAGCTGCTGCAGAAACATGGGCTCTGTCTGCTCATCAGATCCCACGAATGCAAACAGGAGGGTTATGAGCTCTGCCATGATGGACAGGTAAATGCAGAGCCATGCTATGCTCTCCCTGCATTCTAGTCAGGTTTCTCAGGGTTCCACTCCTGATATGGGTGGTTGGGTGGTTACTGTTTTTCTGGACCAATTGAACCAATGTTGTTACCGGAAGTGTCATATTTGAACTTGAATGATCTTCAGTTTGAAATATTTAGGGCAGGGGTCTCAAACTCTGCAGAGTTTACTTCCAACACTGCTCAGAGAGATCCACACCTGAGACCCCTGATTTAGGCTGACCTCTAAACCTAAGCAATTAAGCATTTATTCTCTTTTTCAAGGTCATCACTATTTTCTCTGCATCCAACTACTATGAAGAGGGTAGTAACCGTGGCGCATATGTAAAACTGGGGCCTGAACTGGTGCCTCGTTTCTTCCAGTATCAAGTCAGTCGAAGTACCAGAAAGCTCACCCTCCATCAGAGGTACTGGCAACCTCTTTTTTGCCAAACCCTTGGTTTCGTGAACATTTATAAATTCAACATAGTTTTGTGAATATTTACATATTCATCATTAGGGGTGTAACAGTACGCTAAAATCGTTTTTGGTTCGGTACAGTGTCTTGGAGAGTTCGGTTCGGTTAATTCGGTTCGGTACAAAACAATAAGAGCTTACATATTCTTTATTTTGAAAAGCTGCCAATACACAATAGAATTCTTGCATAAAATAAATAAAAGTGACACATTTGGGTAATATTTTAAATAAATTGCACTCTTTATAAAGATAAACACATTTTTTAAAATAAAAAATGAAATACTGCAACTAGTTAGGACCTGAAAACTTTTAACACTAGCAACAGCTTCAGCTTGTACATCAACAAAACTAACTTTTTAAGTTTTAGGCTAAAAAGATTAACCTATCCACATTTTCTGAAGAGAGCATAGATCTGGTTGCAGTGACAATACCTCCAGCAGTAGAAAATGTTAGATGTGTTACACCCCTATTCATCATAGATTATTTAATCAGGGAATGCAAACCTGTAGATACTGATGGGTTTGCAGTGGTGGACCAGCCTTTCAAGTGGTTTGATAAAAATGTGTTATTTCATCTACCAACAAATGTTTATGTGGAAGCTTCCTTGTGTGTTTGTTTTAGGGTTCGTGTAGCTGAAGGTTCAGCTCTCAGGGCTTTAAAAGAGAAGCTTTATGCCCATCGTTCTGAGCTCATGGCTGCCTTTCAACTCTACGACATAGACAACACAGGTCTATTCAACCCATTCATTCATCATCTGCAAGTGCTTATGAATTTTCTTTAGAATTCTGAGGGTCTGTTGGTGTTTATGCTATTTTGGATTTAGCAAAAGGCGGAGGCTCCTTCTTTACACAGTAAAATCCTAAGAGTAAAAGTAACTCTACTCAGAGTGTATTTGGTCCCACTCTAAATTGAGTTAAACCACTTTTAAAAAATTGGTGCCAACTATGTGATAACAAGGTTGCTGTTGGAAGCAGTAGTTTGTATGTTTCCAGTGCCCCAGTGCAGTGATTGAGACGCTGTGTATTGAAGTCCTTCGGATGAGTCCTGGCTCTCTGTGGTCATAAAATAGAATCAATGCTCCTTCTTAAAGATTTGGGGTGTACCAAAATATTAATGGTCTACAAACATCAAGCCTACTATCCTCCTTTAAGCCAGTGGGTGATTCCGCAACCCCAATATCTAATATATACTGCACTTTGAGTGCCTGGCAGAAAAGAATTACTTGTTGTGAAAAAATGGTTGTGTTCCATTGTGTTGTGCTAGGCTATTCTTTGCAGTACTATGCTACACAGTGTCATGTTTTTAGATTATTTAAACCCCATTTCTGCAAATCTTTTCTTTTGGGTTAGGTTCTTTTGATTGTTGAGTATGATTTGATAATATTTAAGAAAGCATTGTGATGAGTATAATTGAGTGAGGAGCCATGGTTAAAGGAGAAATAAATCATAGATCAGTGTCTTTATCTGCCATTCTTCTCCAGTGTGTTCCTCTTCCATCAGATATTGCGAGGCTAGCCATAAAGTTTGATTATTCTGGAAACTATCTGCTACTCGTCTTTCCTACATGTGATTTTACACCTTATCTGTGCCACATTTGCCCAGTGAGAGCTGTTTAATTCACTGCGATTTAATTTGAAGGTCAGAGCTGTATCAAAAACCCTACAGTCCTATAAATTTAAAAGTGGTATTAAAGAAATGCTGTAAAATAAAAGACAATTAAAATGAGTGTTCTTCTGTCTGTTACTGGCAGGACGCATCTCCTCTAATGAGTGGGCACAGGTGGTGGAATCAGTTCTGCGGTTGGATCTGCCATGGAGAACCCTACGCCCACGCCTGGCCCGTCTCAGCACAGATGGCAATGTGGAGTATGAATCCTGTTTTGATGACATCAGTCTTGGCGATCCCGTTCCTCCAGTCAGTTTATTTATATTTATTTTGTGCTGTGTACTTCACAGCTATGTCACATTTGACACATCACAAAGTTCACACATAGTTGAGGGTTATTCAACTTTTTTGTTTTGTTTTTAGGTATCTCCAAACTTGGCTGAAACTCTATATAGGTACAGAACTGACCTCGAGATTATATTCAACATCATAGATAAGGATCACTCGGGTCAGTGTTCTCATAGTGTATGATGCTGGTTGTTAAATGCTGATGATGACCCTCTCTCCACGTTCGAATCCAGGTCAGATCTCCATAGAGGAGTTCCGACAGACCTGGAAGCTCTTCAGCTCTCATCTCGGGGTGGCTGTGAATGACCAGAGTGTGGACGACATGGCTCGAAGCATAGACTTTAATAAAGATGGCAACATTGATTTCAATGAGTTCCTGGAGGCTTTCAGAGTGGTGCATAAACTTGACGTCAAAGAGAAGCAACAGGGTTAATTCTGGATCACAAACAGAGACCATCTTTAAAATACTTTCATTTATGGAAACAGTTTAACATGTGCATCATCATTTTCATCGTTTTCCTGGATTTTCAATATTTGCAAAGGTGAATATTTTTAGTCTTAATGATCCTATTTTGTCAAAGTTAATTGAACTATTTGTTAATAGATTTATTTTACATTAATACACTATATGCTGGATGCACAAATTTTACAACAGGCCACTAAAATGTTTGTTTTTTACATGTTTATATGAAGCGATTCTGACTTTGTTTTTAATCGTTTTGTATGTTTACTGTTTTCAATTCTGTGTTTGTCTTCTCTAAATTCCTCTCTTTTTAGCCCTTTTTACTCTATGTGCTCATTTCTCGGGAGTTTCAGCTGGCTGAGTGATCTTCCTGCCGCTCTTGAGAGCCCAACATCCTCTTTACACAAAGCTCAATCATGTCGTCTTGGAGAAGCACACATTTTTGACCAAGGTCTCCTTGCTTTACTCTCTTCTACTTTTTTTTACAGTCTCAACTGATCATTTTTCTACCACAACTGTTATGATTTTCCCCTGTAGGTTTTGCTGGAGGCTGCATGGAATCTGCCACTTGGAAAATGGCTGTATGTTTTTCCACTAAGGTATGTTACATTTACCTTCAGATCTGTAGTTGTGTGTCGTGTGGTAGGCCAGAGAACTGCTGCTGACAAGTGAGCTATCAAACTACACATGTTGGTACCAAAGAATCATCTACTCATCTTGTGAGCACAAATATACAAAAGATGTTGATTTAGCTTCTTCTGAACCAACAAAATGCAAGATGTCTCTCTGACATTGAGTGATGTCTTCATCATTCAACCATCATAAACCTAAACGAACAAACTATCTGGGTCTCCTAGAGAAATCGTTGAGACCATGGATTTGGACAAAGTTAAGATAAGATAAGATAGTTCTTTATTAATCCCGAAGGAAATTATTTTTCCAGTTGCTGCTTATTTAAAAAATATAAATATACAAATACAAAGAAGAAATTTAGAAGAATGAAATAAAAAATAAAATACAATGTACTATAAAACTAGGATGTACTATAAAAGACAGGCATACAATAGAATAAAAATAAAAATGTATAGAAAACTGACAACTATCGAATTACAGAAAGGTGTTGAATTATTGATATTGCACATATAAGTTATTGCACATGTATGTTATTGCACATAGTATTAGATATTGCACATTATCTTATTGCTCTTGTATGTGAAATGTTGATTGAGCCGAATTGGAACGATACTTTATTCTACCTAACTGAAACATATGGAGTGAAAAGAATGCATAAAGGTTTTACAAATGTTAACAAACTGCACAAAACTGTTTAATTAATGCAAACACAAAATGTTAATTAAAAAAAATTAACAATTGACTGTTGGCTCCTGTTGGTCATCACATCACAGAGGAACTTAAAATGATCATACATCAAACTCGTCCTAGAAATTGACTATGTTTCTCTCCATCGTAAGGCATATGGGATGTTAAATTGAAGCTTGTTTGACTTCATTGAACTATGTGTACATAGTGGCCATTGAAAAAAATGTAGACAATTCAATAACAAAACAATAATCATTAAAAATTAAGTGCCACCTAGTGATCTTTATTACTTTTTTGAAGAGTTGCTACAAATTCAAATAATCAATGTAAATATTTATTTATTTTTAAATGAAATGGTTCACAATACAATAACCAACAACATCGATATTAAATCAAGTGGCTGGTTCCAGAATATATGGGTTAATCAGTGTCATCTCACAAGCAGATATTGGAATCACAGCGCAGAGTTTTCTGATGCCCGGTCAAGTGAGTCCACATCCCACAATCTCTCCTTTCGCCTCCCGGTGACTTTGGGATGTCTCTGCTGGACTTTATTGACTGTGATCAGCTAGCCTGAAATGGCCTGATTCTGTACTGTCTTCAAGGATTATAAAATGATTAAAAACTTTTGACATCAGGCATTTTTCCACCTCCTCAGCCCCTCAACTTCTCTGTGCTAATGGACTTATATTAGCGCTATGCAAAAAAACTTGTATGTCACTTTTAGCGTTTTGTAAAAAAAAAAAAAAAAAAAAAAACGGATACACAATACACTTCAGATTTGGCAGTAATTCTCTTTTTCTCATTTTGGAACCATTTAATTTGCCCATTTTATTCCTAAATGTTAACAGCTCAGGTTTGAAAAAATAATTGAATAAAACTGGCCACTGAGAGTCTAAAGCACCTGAGGTCCTCGAGCCCTTTGATCACTGCTAGCCATTTTAATTTGAGTTAATTGCTGCATAGCACATTAATCTGCAAAAAAAATGTAAATAAAAAAATAGAGGGATGTATATTAGTGGTGTAATGATGTATACTTCTCACAATATGATATTACCTACATTTTGGAAAAAAAACTGAAATGAAACGCTTTAAACATCTGTTTTACTGAAACTCATTCAATGTTTAGACTGTCATTGGAAAATGAAAGTTAAACTGCAAAGCTAAGAAAGCCAACGTCTAGTTTGTGTATCATCCAGGCCTCTAGGGAGCAGTAACAACATTTGTAAATTCAAAGAGTAAAACATTAAAAAGCAAGAGGTCTCTCATAATTTGGAGTGAGAGTTGTTTTCATATAGTTTTATGAGGTTTGTGTTGTTTTTTATGAGTTTACCTGTTTATCACAGTTTTTCACATGGTGAAGCTCTTAGACGATATCTAGCAGTAGCTCCAGGATACGTATTGTGACATTTTTGAAACACAACATATTGTGCCACGATATATTGTTACACCCCTAATTTATACGGTTTAGTATAATTCTTATGTACGCTGTGGATTTTAAATGATGTCTTATCTATAGTGGACTACAGTCTGCTGTTGGATTAAATTTTTTGAGCCAATGCAAACTGTAACTGTCAATAGTGGTGACCACCTGATCACTTTATGGTCATCTGGGCTTGTTTGAAGCTTGCTTTGACATGTTGTTACATGGTTGGAATTAAAACCTGAGGGGCTATAGGATTCCAGGGATGGCGTTGCTTAACACTACCTTTAGCTCAATGAAGTTCCAGAAATATCTTTTGGTGCAATTATTCTTTGAACACTGGAGAATAATTTGAAAAGAAGATTTTACCATTTTTAAAAACGGAAACAGACTTGACACCTTACAATGTTCATGAGGTGAGTGTTTGAGCTTTAAAGTTTTGCAGAAATATTGGAGCTTGTTTGCGAGATTCTTAAATCCATTGTTGCCAATATGATGATTCACAGTAAATATCTTATGACTGTATTCTATGTTTGCATGATCCAGTCTTGAACACTATTGTGTTGAATAAAATATTGCAAAATGTATTAATACAATGCACAAGCAATTAAAATGTGAGTGCGCTGAGAAGTGCACGTTTACATGTTCAGTCTCTTATCTACAGGTAAACTAGTGGTAGACAGTGTAACAAAGTTCATGAGAGCCAGATAGTAAACAGAAGGGAGAATTAAGCAGGACTTTGCACTGTCTGTTGTTGCAACAGTCACTGTGCTTCAGAAGTATTGTTTCTGTTTCATATAGTCTCTTTCTGTTTTTCATTTATGAACAGTCTCTAACTAATAGATCTAACACCCGGCTGGATAATCCTGCAAGGAATTCACCCAGAGTAGGAAAAGCTTTGCCCAGTCTCTTCCGTTCAATCTTACAGGGAGAGTTCCACTCTAGTTGATGAGTTCCTGCAGAATGCCTCTCTTCTCAAGGATACTTGGACGTCTTGTTGTGTTTGCAGGATGCATTATTTCTACTTTTGCAGTTGTGGAGGAGAAACCTAGTTGGACTGGTTCACTTTTAGTTGTTCCAATGGATGGAAGTCACTGGAATGGTGTCAAGGCTGTGGCAGAGGAGATGGGCCGCAGGGGACACAAGGTGACCGTGGTAATTCCAGAAGTCAGTTTGCTTTTGGGACCTGGGAAATATTATGTCACTAGAACATTCCCAGTCCCCTATGGACAGAAAACACTGGATGAACTTCAAGCCAGAAATGCTGAGGTGATGGAGAACAAGAAGCTTCCTTTGTTGGAGAAGATAAGCACAAGGATTAGTAACATAAGAAAGTTTGTGGACTTCCAAAGGGCCACAGCTAAAAGTCTCCTATTGAACCAAGAGTTGGTAGACTTTATAAGGAGGCAGAACTTTGATGCTGTACTCACAAGCCCTGCTGTGCCAACTGGTGCCATCCTGGCTTACAATCTTTCCTTGCCTGCTGTGTATATGTTACGAGGCTTACCTTGTGGATTAGACTCTGAAGCCACAGCTTGTCCGAACCCACCTTCTTATGTCCCACGGTTCTTCACACACAGCTCGGACCACATGTCTTTTCGTCAACGTGTGCTGAATGTTCTAGTGAGCATCGTGGAACCCTTCCTATGCAAACTGATTTACTGGACAATTGAAGATGTGGCGTCCAATTTCTTGCAGAGAGATGTCAGTGTGGCAGAGATCCTGCGCAGTGGAGCTCTGTGGCTTCTGCGCTATGATTTCAGCCTGGAGTTTCCTAAACCCTTAATGCCTAACATGGTTTTAATCGGTGGAATTAATTGTGCTTCAACGCACCCTCTATCTGAGGTGAGTGGCCACATGGTAATATGTTAGGTGTGTGATTATTGAAATCATGAGTTTTTTGGAGTCTTATAAGAAGTTTGAAGGCATTTTACGGGCCGATCACTGGCTGGGTGCTTTTGTATTATTTTATTTATCTATTATGACTTGGACCTCTATACAGGACTAGTAATTAACCTAATTCACTATGATACAATTTGCTACCGTGACCATAGTTCATGAACTACTTTAATCATTTACTCAGTTACCTCAAGTGTTTTTTGTTGTCCAATCGTGCAATTTCCTCGGCTATCCCCTCCCATATCATGTCCTTAGCCACTAGATAGCTATCCTGTACTGGCAAACCTGTACTGATTAGCCCATTCTAAAACAGACACAAGAGGTAAAGGTTCACAATCTTGGAAAGATGCTGCGTTCAGTAAGTCTATGTCTTGCGCTTGTTGGCTATTGTGCCGTCTGTTCTTCTGTGGTGGATAAGTTCATGAACAGCAGTTGGACTGGGAAGCTGTTAGTTCTGCCCATGGATGGGAGTCATTGGACAGGGGTGAAAGCTGTGGCAGAGGAAATGGGACGCAGAGGACACACTGTGATTGTGGTCATTCCAGAGGTCAGCATGCGTCTGGGTCCAGGCCAACACTACATTACAAAGACCTTTCCTGTACCATACAAGCAGGATTTAATCAGGCAGTTCATAAAGGAACACGTTGATGAACTCACTGTTTCAGATCAATCTTTGGTGCAAAGTTTGAGATCAACATTGAATAATTTTGCAAAAGTTATTAACTTTATGACCTCTACAGCTGAAAGCCTGTTCAATGACCAGGAGCTTATTGAGTTTCTTAGAAAACAAGATTTTGATGCCATTCTTACTGACCCTGCCATGCCAATGGGAGCAATACTGGCTTACAATCTTTCAGTACCAACCGTGTACATGTTAAGGGGCATGATGTGTGAAGCTAAATTCACCTCCAGTCCAGACCCACTTTCATACATCCCACGTTTCTTTTCACAAAACTCTGACCGCATGTCTTTTAGGCAGCGGGTTTCGAATCTACTTGTGGGCTTCCTTGAACCCCTGTTTTGTAATTTTGTATTTGGCCATTTTGAGGACCTGGCATCAAAATTCCTGCAGAGAGATATTAGCATGGTTGAAATACTGCAAACTGCAGTAGTGTGGTTGATGCGTTATGATTTTACCCTGGAATTCCCAAAACCCTTCATGCCCAACATGAAGTTCATTGGAGGAATTAACTGCGAAGTTAAGAGCCCACTTGAAAAGGTAAGAAACACCTCTATTTCTGTCATTATTTACAGGACTGTAACTGTTATTAACAGTATGTGGAATACGATTCCCTGTAAACAAATTTGTTATTGAACACTGGTAGTTTTGAGGCTAAAAACAATAAAAACATTGTTTTTATACCACATTTCCTCCAGGTTTATGTCAAACAATGTTTCAATACACAGTTTTTTAGAGTCGATTTTGACGTTTATTATTCAGGATTCAGTTTACAAAAACATGGGTGGCTCTGTTCGGTGATCACATAGGATACACATACATACCTGTACATGCTGTAAGCCACGGAAACACAGCTTTTATATGCAGATATACTTTTATATCTGCATATAAAAGTATGCATTTAACTGAGTAGGATTAATGTTTCATCTGATAAGAAAAATGTGCATAAACTATGATGGAAACACAAACAAATAGATCCCAGCATGCGCATTAAAAAAGTAGTGATTTTCTGTCTGAAATGGGGCACGATGGGGCAGCATTAATGGACTAACCAACAGATCTATTTTATTGCACATCTGAAAAGTTCTTTTGGTCATTCTAAAATTCCTTAGCCAAAGTCTGCCGTCAAAGTGGTCCGGGAATGTCACCTCCCAGAACTGTCCTGACCAGCTGTGTTTCCAAAGAGCAGTCTCATGCCTCCAGAAGCAAGATGACATGACTGTGCATATTACATTGTGTCTATGGGCTCTAAGACACAAATAAGTTATTATATAAGAAAAATGCCTTCTACTAAAGCAACAACTTCAAATTTTCTTTGGATATATGGTGCCAGTCAGAAAGTGACAATTTTGTACACTTGGAATTGTTGGATAAAAACAGTGGTTTAGGTGCAAATATTTTATATGATTATTTTAGTTTTGTGCATACATTTAATTCACATCTTTGGATGGAAACATGGCTAATGACAAACCCCACCTCCTGGAAAACCTATTTCGCTGTCCACTTGACAATGTGCTCAGTGTTTTAAAAACAACGCACCTTGGCTGTCACTGTAAAAAATGCAATTATGTGAAAACAAAGCTGGGTTTATGATGTTTTCAAAATAACTGTGTACTTGTGGACAGGGTCATAAACAATCAAAAAGGTGTTTTTTTTTAGTTTACTTAATGAAACTAAACTGTACCACTCCAAATGCAAACCGTGGACAACAATTGAAATCAATATTCATTTATAAAGGTGTATAATAACTTTCATTAACCTCAATTTTAAATTAGGTCTATACTGACTGTATAAAGTTTTTTTTTTTGGTTGGACAAATGTGACTTTTTTTTCAATTTTGAGAGTGATTGTTAGCTATATGTTTTGTTGAAAACACTTAATAGTTATTTGGCATTAAAACAACTAATGGCATAATATTTGTGGATTCTGCTTGTATTAGTAACTTCTTAAAGCACAAGTGTCATTTAAAACCCTAGCATTTTAATCATTAATCTAGAAAGTATGCCAAAGGTTTCGCCCCTCTCTTTCCTCCTCATTGGTTACAAAGAACCGATAGCACCATCTAACGTATGACCCAATCAAACGATTGATCTCTCACGGGAGAGAAACTTTCACTCGCCGTCGGAAGTGGAGCGTTTATACTCGTGTGTATGTAAATGTCCCTACAAAAATTGTATTTAGTAGACTCTTTCTGTGGTTTATGTGGATGATAGAGCAGAACGAACAAACGCTAAAGCGATCGATTCAAAAAGCTAACGTGGGTTAGCATCTTTTCTGCTTGCTAACAGTTGGAAGTACTTCTACTATTTGACTCCTTGGTTTGCCTAGTTAAAGCAAAATGTTAATTGTGTTTTTAGATGTAAAAATCTTTTGGTTTACTGTGACGAACTGAAAAGTTTAGTTTGAAACTTTAGCAGAACTTAATTTCTTCCGTTCCGTTAGCTTACGGCGCCATCTACAGGCAATATGATTCACTTACAAACATGGATCGATGGATGTGATATTTAATTGTTGCAGGTTAGTCTCCAAATGATTACAATATGTGTAATTTCATAGTGTGCTGTCAGAATTAGTGAAAAAGATTGTCCATTGTCTGTGTTGTGGTGTCATTTTTATTGTCCTTATCTGCTTTAGGTGTCCTTGTGATATGATGAAAGCTTCTGCTACATTTCTTATTAGCAATATGATATTAAAACTATCACCTTGCTGACAAATATAGATACATAGCACTTGAAGTGAACCAATCAGACAGAAGGAAGTATCCATTCTTTTTGAGAATGATGCTTGAAGCGAGAATGATGCCCCGTCGAGCAATTATTTGTCTAGCAATGTGTGCAGTCTGTTTTGCAGCCGTAGAGCAGAAAGACTCTAGAAACGGCGGCTGGACTGGGAAACTCTTAGTGGTGCCCATGGATGGGAGTCACTGGACAGAAGTGAAGGCTGTAGCAGAAGAAATGGGACGCAGAGGACACACTGTAGTTGTGGTCTTTCCAGAGATGAGCTTGAGTCTGGGTCCAGGAAAACACTTTATCACTAAGACTTTTCCAGGGACATATGGTCAGGATTTAATCAACCAAATGGTAATTGATGAAATTGAACAGTTGACCTCTCCAGTGGCATCCATAGTAAGCAGGATAACTACAAAGATGTATAATTTAGGAAAAATTCTAAACCTTGTGATCTCCACAACCGAGAGTCTTTTCACGAACCAGGAACTTATAGATTTTCTTAGAGAGCAACATTTTGACGCTGCTCTCGTTGATCCTGCAATGCCCCTTGGACCCATTTTGGCCCATAATCTTTCTTTACCTGTGGTGTTCATGTTAAGGGCATTGATATGCGATGCTTCTGTCACAGCTTGTCCAGCTCCTCCTTCATACGTTCCACGCTTCTTGTCCCTTAACTCAGACAGGATGACTTTTGGGCAGCGTGTAATGAACTCAATCATAAGCATGCTGGAACCCTTGATGTGCACGTTCATGTTCTGGCCTTTTGAGAAGGTTGCATCCAATATTCTACAGAAAGATATAATTCTGAAAGAAATCCTGAGGAATGGAACCTTTTGGCTGATGCGGTATGATTTTACGCTGGAGTTTCCCAAACCATTAATACCTAACGTTGCACTGATTGGAGGAATAAGCTGTCAAATTAAGAACCCACTGGCAAAGGTAAGCATGATATTCTCACGTACATAGTACCTGTGTTTTGGAGAGATTACAGTTTTTGGATACATGCAAAGAGAGAAAAATGCACTGGTCATATAATTAGAACACAGTGAAAGTTTATTTCAGTAACTCCTTTGAAAAAACTGAAATTTGTACAATGTATATGATCATTTTACGCAGACTGATACACGTCAAGTGTTTATTTCCTTTAATTTTGATGATTATAACTTAAAACTAATGAAAATGCAAGATTCTGAAAATTTTAAAATGGTTAAAATTAAGTTTAGACATCTGGTGCCACACTCTAATCAGAAAATTTACTCAAGACATCTGCAAAAACCTTTAAATGGTTTCCCAGTCTGGTTCTCTAGGCTACACCACTGTGAGGTTGACTGCGGACTTGACAGTTGCCCGAAAGATGACCATTGACACCTTGCACAAGGAAGACAAGGCAAGATAGAGGATGGCTGATCACAGTCCTCTGTGTTCTAGCACATTAGTAGAGAAGGGAAGGTGGTAGAAATAAAATGTATGTAGCAGTACCACATCCAGGAGATAATTGTAAGACATTTACATGGGTTTCAGCTGTCGCATTCCTTGTGTTAAGCCACTCTTGAGCAAGAGCCAGTGTCTGAAGCATCTCTGATGAAAGTACATTTTGCATTTCCTTTTGAACTCAAAGTCCAAGAGTCTAGAGGATGAGAGAAGAGGCACAGAAGGTCCACTGGTGTTTGTCCACTGTATTTTCTAAGGTCCAAGGTAGATGTCTTTCAGGGAGTTTTAGAGCACGTCATGCTTTCTGCTGCTAATTGACTTCATGGAGGTGCTTTCAACAGGATTTGCCATCTGCAATGCTAAAGAGCTGAAGGCCAATCAGAAAAACCTCTGCTTTCATTACACATGAGCAGTGCCACAGACTGATTGATTCCATGACATGCCACATTGGTGAAGTAATTCAGTAAAAAGGTGTCTCAACATCAAAACAATGTAAATAAACACTTGAAATATACAATTCTTTTTGGAATGAATGCATGCAGTATACAAGTTTTACTTGTGTTTACAGAAATTTTGTCATGATGGTCTAATTAAATGGCCAGCACTTGCACAGTGCACAGCAAATCTTGTTTATTTAGTCAACTTCGTCTGCAAAGTGTTGTGTGCTTGAGGTTTTCATGTTTTCTGGAAATTAAAATGGTTCAGAATCTTGAAGGGTCCTGACTATAATGGCTACTTATCTGTGGTTGAAGTATTTTAAACCATTACAAACTCTGGCAAGTTTGATAAATATCTCTGTATCTCAACAAGGAAATGGAAAGTATAGGTTGCTACTGGACTTTGAACCAGTGTAATTCTTTGCTACGTTAATATTGATTCAACTTTAAAATTTCAAGTTCTTGTAGGAGCTGAAATAAAAATATTTGACGAGTAATAGAGAATATGTAAATTAAATGACTGACGAGGGGTCTAGTAATTGTTAGCATTAGGATAAGTGTAGGGTTTTGTTTGTAGAGGATTGTTCAGTTTTGAAGAGAGGAACATACTTTATTCTTTTATTTGTAAATATTGTTCATTTGGTTATGTGCATGGGTTCAATACACCTGGAAGATGCTTTGCTTGTGTCCCAAGTAAAATATGTAATCCAGACATGAGGATCCATTTTCCAGGAACTGTACTTGTACTAGAAAGCTGATAGTGGTGCTTATGAAGGGAGTCATTGGATAGGGGCAGAAGAAATATGATGCAGAGGACACACTGTAATTGTAATCATTCCAGAGATTGGCATACGGTCGGCAAACACTGTCAGACTTTTCCTGTAAGCCATGAAAAGAAATTGTATGCACATTAATAAAACACAAATCCAGAACCAAGGTGTTTTACGTCTAAAATGGAGAATTTTGTGAAGATGTCCATTGTTACGACCTCTATAACAGAGATTTCTAAGACAGCAATGTTTTGATGCTCATCTAATTCCCCATGTTAAGCCACTGAGAGCGATATTGGCATATATTCTTTCTCGTTGTGTTGTGTACATGTTGAGGGGGATGGCAGTGCGTGTTTCTTTTCACTGATCTCAGATAGGAATATCTTGTGCTCTGTGTTTGTTGAATATATTCATGAGTAGAGGTCAACTGATTAATCGGCCAACTTTTGTGAAAGCCAATGTCGGTCGACCTCTATTTACAAGCTTCTTAGAATGAATTGGAGACTCTTGAGTTTTGATTAAGCGGCATCAAGGTGCCTGCAGAGAGATGGATCCATCTCATGATATTACAAACTCTTTCAGCACAAAATAAACTCAAAATCATATTTTGTGTTTATGCAATGCAAATCTACGTTTCATCATTTATGCATCTACCTGTGAAGCCTAGTTTGTTAATAGTGACGAGGGAATTAACTGGTGGACATGGCAGAGTTTGTAGATTTAATGGAAGAGCATTCTACAATCTAGATTAGTAAGATGATTTTTTTTTTTTCCCAAAATGTTGGCATAACCTTAGTCTCAGCCTCAGACATCACACTCAAATACATAAAAAAATATATATTTGTGCTTTTTAGAGTATCTATCTTAAATTAATTCTGATCTTTTAACTTCTTCAGCCTGCAGTGGTAACACCTAACATGCTACTTTTCAAAGGTTTATGCACTTTTTTATGGTTTTTTTTTTCACTGTAATGGAAGTTCACTTTTTGCAGTTTTTTTTTTTTTTTTGAAATTTTGGTTTTCTTGAGTGCTTTGAATGATTGATGTGGAACTTTTTTATGCATCTAAATACTTGTGTATAAAAGTTTTAGTTTCTTTTATCTTTAATGGGGAAATATGTGCGTGTTAATGTTATGGAATTCTTGTTATTCTTGCTCAGGTTATCTCTTGAACATGGGGAGATGGAAAGGAAAGGAGTGGCGAGCTTCTCACGCAAGCTGGGTTTGAGGGGGAGGGGAGGTGCTCTGGGAATTTCTTTCTGCAGACCTGTCGACTTCATACTTTTGCTCTTCAGACCATACAGCTCCTAATAAATCATAATCATTTGAGGAAAACAACTGCATAACCCATGATTTTAAACATCTGTTAATCCTTGTGTATAAAGTTGGCACTAGATTTGTTGGAATTCAGCTGTTTATGGCTATAAGGAGCACGTATGAGGGTTTTTCAAGATTTTAGTGTGTAAATACCTATTATGCTTTATAAAAGGGTCTTGTTGAACTTACATGGCCTTTTCAGAAAATGTTTTTCGCAAGACTGCCCAACAGGAAAATTTGAGTGATTAACATCTGCAACCCAAAACACAGACAAAGGTCCATCCCTCTTGTTCTTCCTTCCATTCTCTTGTTTCCCAGTCACACATGAGGAGGTTTAAACACAGCCTCTTCTCCCGGAGGAGGAGTTTCTCTTCTGATTTTTCTTTCTGTGCTTGTTTCTACTCTTCGCGGAGCAGTTATGTTGAAGGAGAGTTGGTGGAGGGGGCTGGGAAAGGGGCTGCTGCTGCTGCTCTGGCTGACCGCCTGGCTGAGGCCTGCTCAGGGTGGCCGTGTGCTGGTCATGCCCGTGGAAGGCAGCCACTGGCTTAGCATGAAAGTGCTGGCCACAGAACTGGCCCAAAGAGGTCACGACATCGTGGTCCTGGTGCCTGAGAACAACATCTTGATCCAGAGTTCAAATCTCTTCCGCACTGAGACTTTCCCGGTGAATATCTCCAAGGAGGAACTGTCTACCAGTCTGAAAGGGTTTCAGCAGGGAGTGTTCATACGCAGCCCTGCACTGATGGACATCTACATTCAAGTCTATCGACTGCTGCAGTTCACAGGATTGCAAGTGCGAGGGTGTGCGTCGCTGCTTTATAATGAGCCTTTGATGATGAAGCTGAAGAAGGAAAACTTTGATTTGGTTCTCACCGACCCTTTTCTTCCTTGTGGAACTATAATCTCTACTGCGCTCCAGGTTCCTGCGGTCTACTTCCTTCGGGGAATGCCTTGTGGCCTTGACCTGATGGCTTTACAGTGTCCTTCACCTCCATCTTATGTACCGCGCTTTCAATCTGGGAGCAGTGACCAAATGACCTTTGTCCAGCGCTTTCAGAATTTCCTCATGAGTGGCATAGAACTGATGCTGTGCAAAATCATGTATGCCAGTTTTGATGAGCTTGCTGCAAGATACCTGGATGCGGATGTGACGTACAAACAGCTCATGGGTCAAGGGGCTATTTGGTTGCTTAGATATGAGTTTACTTTTGAGTACCCAAGGCCTATCATGCCAAACATGGTTTTCATTGGAGGCATCAACTGCCAAAGGAGCAGAGAACTTTCTGCAGTAAGTGTCTGTTTTTTGTTTTTTTTTTTTTCTCATAAGTGTCAGGAGGAGTATGGATGCCCAGCATTTTTGTTAGTAGATGGATCAAAGATGGTCGTACCAAGGTGCTTTTAAAAGAACATTTGTTGTGCTTATGTGAGTTAGAACGGTAGGGTATGTTTTTGATCTCCGTTATTTCCAGAAGCTGTTAAGGGTAGCTTGGGGGGGGGGGGTGCATGAATTCTATCAATATTTTATGCCTCAGAAATGATGTAGACTGCAAATGACCTATAGGACTGTGGGTGTCTAGTCAGCTATAGGTGATGCAACATTACATCACACATTTTATTACCATGGGGAAAATTGAAATTGTCGGCTCTCGTAGTTAAGATTTTAGCTTCAAATAATACACATAAAATAGTATTTTAAAAAGTGATTTTTAAAGATAGCAATATGTTTAAATCCCCTGCAATAATTATGAATACATATTCATGTGTACAATGGTCTGAGCATCCATACAATGCTTTTAAATCAATTAAATGTGTACATTAACCAGTCTGTGATGCAAAAAAAAGGCTTTTTCAATTATTGACAAATTATTTGCATATTGTACCTTTAAGCTGAGTCAGATGCACTGATTGCAGAATATTTTCACAGTCATTCTGTACTTTTAACAATAGAGCACTATTAATGCCTTCATTTCAATTGAACCATTGCAATCAATATCTTCTAGTCTTGGACAGGACAACATGATCATTTGTTCGTCTGAGTGGGCTATTGAGGTAATGCTATGTTGTGTAGCTTCTTTGGCGTTTTATGGTTCCATTCATAAAATTTGAACATGGGCTTTTATAACATTTCTGTTTAAGAATTTGATCATTGTCTCAAGCATGCGATGGATGCATACAAACCTTTGGTAATTTGATTCCATCCCCAGGGCTTTGGTAACCTAAGGCAACTTGGTGTGCTCACTCTATTCTTTGCACGCAACCTCCTCCATCCTCCACCTTCCAGCTGTGTTGTTTTTCTTGTTGGCCACCCTTCCTTCCATCAGGCCTGAAAGAAGAATGTTACTTTTTTTATTTGTTTTTTCAAGCACTGCAGGAAAAACAAAACCCTGAGCTTAGAAAACGCTTGCATAATGCATTCAAACATGTAATCCAGAAGCAACATTTGGCTTTTGATTAATTCTTAAGCACAAAATGTCCCCACTGTCATACATGCGTTTTTTTACCCGGCTGTCTCTAATTAGGGTCACAGAGGTCTTCTGGATCCTTTCCCAGTTCACTTTGGGTGAGAGGAAATGCAAACTCTGGACAAGGTTCCATTGTAAAAGTGTTTATCCGGACAAATTCAGTTTGTACATGATTAGACTGTATAACGACACTTGCTTTTTGGGGAAACACATCTCTGATATATTTATTTAAGATTTTCTATAATCAAAGGTTGTCACATGATCAGTTTTTTGGCATTGCCTTGTCTTTGTCTTGGCAGGAGGTAGAAGACTTTGTCAATGGATCTGGAGAGCATGGCATTGTGGTGTTCACCCTCGGTTCCATGGTGTCATCCATGCCAAAAGAGAAAGCCGCTATCTTCTTCCAGGCTTTCAGTAAGATTCCCCAGAGGGTAAGAAAGCAAGTTAGAACTCAATTCACTTTAAAGCTTTTAGCAGTAAGGTGTGATGTCTTACAGTAATAATACAAAAAAAGTTCTTAAAGGTACACAGCTTTTGGAAGACACATTTGAACCTCGAACTGTGGTTCGTGACATGAGCTCATTCTGCTCACTATTGCAGATGTTCAGTCAAGGATGGCAGGGTATATGGTTCCAATTTACCCACTTGTTTTCCCAGTGTGTTAAAGTGTAAAGTTAAGTAGAGGCAGCACGCAGAGCTTTAGCTATTGCTTGGGATGAGTTCCAGAAGAACATCCTGTTCTTGTTAAAGTTATTGTGTGTACTGAAAGGATGGGATAATGTTGTACAAAATACTGGATGGTGTATCCGTCAGAGCAAAAGTTTGTATCTAGGCCTTAGTCACTTTTTACAGCTTTTGCTCTATTGATTTTCCAAGAACTGATATATGGTCAGGCAAAGGGACATTTATTAGCTGGTTCAAGTACAGATTGATGGATAATATTCGTCTAGTGTGTGTTCAGATGCTTCCAGTAGCACTAACATTAGAACAAATTGCAATGTTTTAGGTAAAAAAAATGTTCTGCTGGGTATCATTTAAAGGTTCTGTGGCGGTATGCTGGAGAAATGCCAGAGAATGTTCCTGAAAATGTCAAGCTGATGAAATGGCTTCCTCAGAATGACTTGCTTGGTAAGTTTTTTTTTTTTTTGTTTATTGTCAAAGCGTTATCTGTGAAGACGTTTCCTTTTAAACTGATTAATGTCAATGGTATTGTTTTTAATGGTATTCATATGTTAATTTAAAGCAAGCAACAGTGGAAGGATTGTTGGCTCCTTTTTTAAAACTTGCCACATGTTTCGGTTCAAGGCTTTAAACCAACACAATGGAGAAACTATTGTTAGCTACAAAAAAATTGCCTTTAAAAGCCAAGGCGGGAATAGTAAATATTGTATCGAGTGAAGGAAAGTTTATCGAACATGGCTGAAGGAGACAAGCCCAAAGGGTAAGGGTGTTCTCTGAAGAGACAAAGAAAAGAAAGCATGATATTGATCAAATTAAAGGCCGAACTATGTTGAATATCGGTGCTGGCATGACCTGAAGAGATGGGAAACCCCATCTTTGGAGACCTATGTTACTGTTGAAATAAGAAGTATTAATTATTCTGTAAAGTTAATGTTTTCATACTGTACTCTTCCGGTTGTGCCCAGTTTTATCAAGCTGGTCTCTAACGTGTTTATGTTTCCACAATGAGAAGCCAGTTGAAGACTGACCTAGTTTCATATAAAGATATTTTTCTGAAATCGTAGTAGTTTTAGAGTAAATGTGATAACAATGTGTGGAAAACAATGTTTGTATAACATATAACATGAATGCACAATAATTTGCTTGCTCGAAGATGTTTTCCAGTTATCACGGTTTCATAGTTTTGCTTTAAGAAATGTCTCAAAATTTTTAAAAATTGAGAAAAATACTTTTGCCAACAAAAGGAAGACTCCATGGCTACAAGAATCAAATACTCAGAACTGACTACATTTATAAAACTAAATGCTTGTCTCTTGTTTTACTCGTAAAGCTACTTGGATACCACTGAGAACAGTATACAAAGTATTGAACCATTGAAAGAACAGAAAAGAATTGGTAAACGTTGATAGAAAAATCTAATATATGATGAAATGTCCTTTCTTTGTCCATTTCTCCAAGTTATTTCAGCTCTTGTTTGCCAATTATTTTGTTAATATAATATGCAAGGATTCTGATCATCGTTTCAGTGATGCATGAGGATCAGTAAA
This sequence comes from Danionella cerebrum, assembly GCA_007224835.1. Classification (NCBI taxonomy): domain Eukaryota; kingdom Metazoa; phylum Chordata; class Actinopteri; order Cypriniformes; family Danionidae; genus Danionella; species Danionella cerebrum. The sequence continues at coordinate 257,401 of SRMA01027010.1, forward strand.
AAGGACTAAATATTATATAGTGAAATCCACAGATTTTATAGCTTATGCTGGTTAAGGATCAGCCCAAGTACAAATTCCTGCACCAACATGGATCATTAAACCGAGAACACAGAAGCAGCTTTTGTTAAACAAACTGTGTAAAGTCTATCATTGGTCTGGCACGTCAAGTAAGATTGCAATGAGCGGAGAGCAAAACCCTTTCAGACTCCCAGCGCTCACTAATCCTATTAACGCTGGTTTAATTGGTGCTGATGCTGGACCAGTGAACAATTTGGTTAGCTGTATAAATACTGGAGGACTTTAAATGAAAAGCGTGTTCGAGTAGTCCCTCATTACCAAGAGGGAGGGGGGGGGGGGAATCAGAGGTCTCAGAAAGTTTACACAAGGGCAATAAATGCATGCTGCAACAAAGAAACTTTTTCCGATCCTATTTTAAACACAATAAAATGTGTATTTTGAAGAATAAAAAGAGTTAACATTTACATTACTGCTCCTAAGTTTACAAAAACTGACAAATTTTTCAAAAAATATTAATGAAAGCATTTTTCCATTCAAAGTTAGTAGTTGGGTGAAGCAAATTCTTGTAAAACAACTGTGTTTAGTCTTTTTAAATCATAGTCACAACATAAACTTTCTCAATGACCCTGATCAAAAGTGTACACACCCCAGCTCTTAATATTTTGTATTCCCCTCTTTGACAGCCTGAAGTCTCTTGAGGTAGTTATCGATGAGGTTCTTTATCTTCTATGTTGGTAAAGCAGCATATACATTTTAGAAAAAAGCCTCCAACTATTATAAACTCTTGTGGTTGGAAAGTTCCAATTTTCAGTATGATTTTAAAAGAGTAAACACAGATGTTTGACAATAAATGGCTTCACACAAACACTAACCATGAGTGGAAAAAATGTCTTTGTGTTTTCCTTTTCATAAAAACATCATTATCATTAATATTACATAAAGTTTTGGATGTTTTCCCAAACATAAAAAATAAGTGTACTTTTCATTAATCAAGTACTTTCATATGAATTTCAGACACTGAATTACAGACTGATAAATGAACATTAAATTGGAAAAATGTTGGAAACCAGTAGCCATTGACATCAAACACAGTTTTGGTTTAATTGATTTTATGAATTGATTAGAAAATTGATAATAACTTTTTGTGTTTATTATTTTCCAGTTAAGTTTTCTTTGACTTCCCTTTTAAGGTCACCCCAAAGCAAGAGCCTTCATCACTCATGGCGGGACGCATGGGATCTACGAGGGCATCTGTCATGGTGTACCTATGGTGATGCTGCCCCTCTTCGGTGACCAGGCAGACAATGTTCACCGGGTTGCCACAAGAGGGGTTGGAGTGATCCTCAGCATTCATGACATCACTGCAGAAACCCTGCTAGATGCCCTCAACACTGTTATTAATGACAGCAGGTGAGAACATTGTCTTTATTTTATATCAATGTCAAGATTTTTGTATTGTGAACACAAGGGCTCAGTGATTTTTATTATAATTAATTTTTTAAGATTAACATGAAAGTGTTTTATGTCCAATAGTATCTGTCTTCAGACTCCAAGACAAAGCATAACGTGTAGTTGGTATAATAGAGACATTGCATGAGGCTGTTTTTAGTATTTCCTCAGAAAGTATGGCATTTACACAAGATTTTCAAAAGTTTTCTATACAGTGAACAAATGTTAACATTTTTTTTCTTTGCTCAAGTTTCATGAGATTCACGATTGTTTAATTTCCTCCTAAAAAAAACTAGGCAGTAATATGTGATTGACAGCAACACAGAACAGAGCTGGCTTACCTCAGTAACGATCAACAATCAAATTCTTTAAAATTACGAAATAAATTGTATGTTTAAATAATTTGTATGTAATAAATTGCTGCGTGTCAGAGCGACGTGTGAGCCAGACTCGAGGCAGAGCTCTGAACCCACAACGGTTCTACACTTAACACGAAGTTGCTTGTGCACATGTGCAGCCATAAATGCCAGCCTACTCACCAGCTCTGAAATGGCTTAATTTGAGCCCAATGTAAGTAGGTGGTGTCACGTCGTCCATCTTTTTTACAGTCCATCTTCTGACCACACACTCGCCTTTTAAAACAATCATTAGAAAGACATAAATTATCCTCGATTTATTGGTAGGTACTGAGTGACAATATTTCACATTTTAGTTCACTATATTGTACAAGATTTGTAAAATCAGAAAATTTTCATTCTTAACCCTTAAAAGTTTCTGCATACTTCAGATACTTAAAAGTTTCTGCATGCACCGGCGTGTGTGCAAATCACAAGTATGTTTTGAATTAAGTAGGAATGACTGAATCCAGCTATTGTTTAATTTTGATTTTAAATATAATGTGTAGGTTTCAAAAAAAAAAGATATTTTTGCTTTTAAATAAACAATACAAGAGTTATGACAAGTTATTGTTGGTGTCTGTTGGTGAAAGGAAGGGATAACCTTTCTAAGTACAAGATCTGTGATATGGCTTGTTTTTACAAAGTTCTGGCAAAAAATAGCTTGGAACAGTGTATACGGTTTAAAAGAGGCGTGCCTGTTTTGGTTTTTTAATACAATTGTGACATTGTTTGAACGTTGTCTTTGCTTTTTGTGGGAGTTACAATTATTTGCATTAAAATAAGGCCCCAAACTTCTGGGTTAATGAATAAATTCCAGCGAGCACCAAGGTACTTTCTGGTCATGGCCTAGGTTGTGACTTGATGTAATCTCAAAACATGTATAGAACAGGTCATTGGTGGATGACTGTCGTGTTCTTGTCCCTGCCACCCTCGCCATGAGACCTTTATTTTGGAAATACAACCATTTGTGGCAAACTATTTCAATGTGTTAAAATTGTTAAACAAGCTTAAGTTGTTTTAAGCATGAGCAATAGTACAGCTATTGGATCAAATGTAAGATACTTCCTTGTGACTGTATTTCTTCTATAAAAAAAAGTTCTGCACTGAAAATCATTGTTTTTGCGTTTAGACTTTTGTGCGTGTAATAGTTACATAATAATACATTCCATTCTTTGCAAGAGGCTTAAACTTGTCTCTAGTGCTAGTGTCGTAGAGGTCAAGTGTTTTTGCAGAAGCTTGGAAGCATTTTTTTTTACGTCTTTCAGTGACGTTGACTAAACATTTCACCCAAAATAAAAAAAAAAGTCACAAACTATTGGTGGAAGAGGGGAGACCAAGTGCTTCAAAACATTTGACCATTGCACCATCAATTCTGATGCTAATATCATTATTTTAAAAACTGTTTGAGCAAAACTGTTTAAATAGATCTCTAACTTCAGAATAAATACTAATAATTAAACTTTAGATAATTGAACCATCAGTGTTTTTTCCCCTGTATGCTGCAGTTACAAAGACCGAATGAAGAAGCTGTCGGCCATTCACAATGACCGTCCAGTGCAGCCACTGGATCTAGCAGTGTTCTGGACAGAGTTTGTGATGAGACACAAGGGGGCAGATCACCTGAGACCGGCTGCACACGACCTCAACTGGGTTCAGTATCACAGTCTGGACGTGATTGGCTTCCTGCTCCTCATTGTACTGGTTTTTGCCATTGCTATGTTTAAATGCTGCTCTCTATGCTGGAGACGCTGTTGTCAAAAGGCACTGAAGAAAAAGGAAGATTGAGCAATTGTGTAATTAATTAGATTACCAAGAAGATAATGTCTGGCCATCAAGAGGAATTATTTCCAAGATTGAAGTCAGGAAAATATTCTAAACGTGTTATAAATGAAAATTGGATTGTTGTTTTGAAACCACTAGTAGAAGATTCAAGAATACATTTATTTTTAATTTAGCTCATTTATTAATTCTATCAATTTCAGAACCATAAACTCTACATCACAAGGACCACCACAATTGGAACTTCAGCCAGTATGATTGCAAAAATGTGACAATTTGAGATTTTTAAGATCTGTGCCAATAAATTGTATTAAATCAAGGAGTAAAAATGTAAGTCTCAAACCGTAATCACTCTTTTGGGGGCAATTTTGCCAGGGTTTCAACTTCCAATTTGACGTCATCATTGTTTACTTTTATTTAACTAGAGCCTCGTTTTAACAAGATGTATGTAATAAAATTGCTCAATACACTTATCTTTTAACCACTGGTAATTTTAAGAAACTAAGTGAATCTGTTGTAAAAATGTTTGCTCTACCTATTTTACATGCAACTTTCATTTCTTGCACTTCAAAAATTCCAGAAAACCGCAACTACACCAACTGTGATGAAATACAAAACCACATGAGAACTGAAAGTAAAGCTGATGGCACTTTAGCTTTCTCTTGTCTTTGGGAAAAGCCTGTGTGCATAAGCACTTCAAAACCCAGTCGTGGTTGGAATCTTGCATTTTTTGTAACTAAGCTCCAGACACCATCATGTTAGTCAGGCCCTGGCAGTGATCAAATACATACCTGGGTGTCTGGAACAATGCTGAGATTTCAAAAAGAAAACCAAAAGCACACGAGAATGGTAATATTTAGAAACTCAATAAGCCCTGTTCTTTTATTTTCATGCGATTTTTGCACTGATACAAATAATATCACAATCAAAGTACATATAATGAATTACATTTGCAGACATAGGCATTCAAATAATTTATTATTTTGATTCATTTTTGGAAAGATTCATCTAAATTATAATACGAACAAAGCCATTTGTTGTGGCTTTTGAATATATTGTGTACAGCAGATACATCCTAAGTCCTGGAAGGCCACAGCCCTGTGGGTTTTTGTTCCAACCCTGCTCAATACAATTCATTTCAAACAAACCAAGAGCTTAATTTGTGAGATCTGGTGCATTTCAAGAAGGTTTAACCCAAAGTGCAGGGCTGCATGATTCCAAGGCTGTCATATGTGTAAATAATCTTCAAGTATATTAATTTATGTATAAGGAAAGGTTGTTAATCAGATCACAAATAACTTGCTATTGAGCTCCCAATTGAACCGATTCCTTCATTCCAATAGATAAAAAATTCTGAAACACTCTCTCTTCAATGAACATGCTTTCACTTTCTTAGTCACTTTTCTATTCTCCTTCAAAAAAAAACATCCTTACTTATCGATATAGCTGCTCTGTTAAAAAATAATTTAGAATACTAATGCAAAACAGCTGCCAATTGGAACAAATATATATGAATATTAATAAACTTTTGCAGAATAGTACAACTCATGGCAGTGAGCAGCTATACTTCAAGTCCCAAGTACATCTAGCTTTAAAACTGGCAGTTACTGTGAGAAGAAGCAAAGATAAGAGAAAGAAACGTTTTTTGCACAGTAGTTAAATGTAGAGAACTTTGCGTAGTGTGTGAGAAAGCTGAATTTGATACTTGTTAGGATTCTGCTGGTTGTAATCAAACACGTTTCTGTTCACCTCAGTCATCAAATCCAGTATTGCCATCTTTCTGCAAAGGAAAACAGGGGTTTAATAATAAAGCCTTTTTAAAAATACAAGAGGAAATATTCAAATTATTATAAAAGTATTAACTTTTTATGATGATGGAGGCGCCATAAACAAAAGACTAATACTTTTTAAACAAAGCCTTGTGATTCGCTGTTGAGGGCCAAAACACAACAGTTGTGGACAAAAGTACGACATAAAATATTTCTAGCAGTTCATTTCGATTGATAGAGTTTTGGGTATTCAGATGTGTGAAAAACCAAATGAAGCCAGAAACCTCATTAAATAAACATAACTCACAGTTTAAAACTGAATATTATATAAACATTAATTAATTATGCAATGTTTCAGTAAACAGTAAAGGTTTATGTTTAAAATTTGTTACAAAATACATGTTATTCTTACTGTACTTGCAGATTTTCCTGCCAAAAGTGTTTTTAAAGGAAACTTGCCTTGCAACATATTCGCCATCGTTTTTAAGGGGTCACGAGACGATTTAACGTCCCCTGGTTCTGCTTGACCAAAATCTGACAACTTTCCCATCACAGAATTTTTTTGTGAACGTATTAAAAGTGCAAAAACATGCATTGTTTTCAGTCGTACTCTAACTTACATATTCTTTCCATTACCAGACTACCTGACGTGACACAGAAATGTGCTTTTTGTGAAGGTGGCGATACAGAAGTAGTGTTTTGGTTCCTTTATATCAGTAGGCAAACTTAACAACTTGATTAGAAATATGGTGACTATATTTACAGTGGTTTGCTTGTTTGAATTCCTGCTTTCTTTCTCACTCTCAGATATGGTAGGGACAAGCATCAATGGTAGTAAACAGACTGCAATTATACAAGACTTTCAACCTTATTTCAGGACCACAATATTTGCAGCTCTTCGATTGTGCTCCCACTGTTAAAAATGATCATTGGAGACTAGTGTAATTAAACTCAAGAAGTATCTCCCAAATCCATTACTACCCTCTTAAAATCACTTTCCATCTACCAGCAGTGGATTACACATGTGAAAAACAAGTGAAAACATCTGGTTTTGAGAAGTGGTGGGTGAATCGGTGCCTGTACCTCTCTCGTCCCTTCAGCAGTGCAGAATTCAATGCCTGGAGGTAAATCGACTTGTGACCGGAGGCTTCCAGCTGTTTAGCATTGGCTGTGCACAAACTCCACAGGACATCAGCTGACTGTGGGATGCTCCTCGAGTCTGAATGCTGTCTCCGGGACATGGTGCATGAGGGTGCATCTGTCTCAAGATCTTCATCAAAACCGGTAGGGGTCAACAGTGGTGCATCTGTGCTCCTGTAGATCTGGGTGAAGAAAAGCTTGGGTTTCCCATACAAAGCACAGCTTTGGTTGGTAGTGAAAATCTGTCGGAGATCATTTAGGCTGATTCCCAGACCGCAAGAGTCAGTTGCCAACAGATGGCTGTCTGTTCCTCTGCTTATGATGCAGCAGACCAAACAGCCAACCTGCTGAAGACTCCTGAGACGTGTTAGGTCTTCCAACACCTTCTTGCTTTCTCTCAGGCCCAGAAGAGAGTGAAGAACCACCCGGAAACCCAAACGCTGGAAAGTAGAGTTCAGCATATCTGAAAGACGTAAACAGTGGACCGGTTTCGATGATGGCGTTTGAGCAGTTTCTAACACAAGACAAATTCCTCCCATTATTAACTAGAACATATCCAATCTACGAGATAAGTCAGTTTTGGAAACTTCAGCGAGATTTGATGATATCGCTTTTAGCCTAATCCAGACCAAGAGGAACAACTGTAACATTGTTGCAAGCGTCTGCAGATTTAGTCATCAATCACACCGCAAAGATCACTCCGTTCCGAACGAGTTGAAAATAGAGCCATTTGACAACATACGGGCCACTCACAGGTCACAAACGCCATTGAGCGAGTTTCCTTGATTGTTATTTGATTGGTTAGAATGGCCGTGTAGACGGAAGTAAACAACAGAGGACTGGGACAGCGCACTCAAAACGGCCAGACTTCACTGCTTGATTTTGACCCATGTCATCTTTTACTAAATCTTTTTTTGTTAATCACTTAAAATAATGATTGTAAATGCTGCTTTGTGAACAGACACACGTGTACGGGTTCAAAAACCATTTTTTGTAGTCTTCATTTGTTTTTATTGGATCATGTCACCAAACTAACAGCTCTAGAGTTGGCAGGGAACCTCAGACCACTTTTTAGTCTGCTTTTGGTCTGATCTAGTTTGGTTGCTGCTTTCACACCTGCCCAAACAAACTACTAAAAGGGAAGAGAGCTCTAGTTTGATTGAACTGAACGAAACAAGACAGAAGTGGCAGGTGGTGCAACGGGTAGCGCTGAGGCCTTCAAGTTAAAAGGTTGATGGTTTGAGGCTCGCCAGAGTTTGTGTGGGTTTCCCCTTCAGTCCCAAAAACATGTGTCAGGTAATTGATCTAATGAATAGTCTAAATTACCTGTGTGATGCGGGACTGGTGACCCGTCTAGGGTGTACCACTGCCTCTAGCCCAAAGTGAGCTAGAGACCCCTGTGACCCCATAAGAGTGCAAGCAGGTAATATGAGTGAATGAAAGTCAGAGGTGAAAGCACCAACATCTACTCTTTCCATAATAATGCCACATTTTCCCATTTAAAACCTCAACTCTTTTAGAGATACGTTGTGTTGTATACCACTGATATTTTCTGCTCTGATATCGTTAAATAAACTGCATTCTGAGATAATGATCAAGGACGTGGAGCAGCATGAGGACACAAACTTATTTCCATTAACAACGAACCTGCTTGCACATGGTCAAATTAATGTAAATCTAGCCAAGCAAAGTCAAATTTGGTTAGAAAGAAAATTTCTTATGACATTGGCTGTAATCCTCAGCAACTCTGGAACAAGTGCCAGTCATAGGAAGTTTTTTTTTATGCTACATTGAATCCAGAGGCTCATTGCTGCCATGTTTAACCAGCCATGCTTATGGTTTATTTGCTGGAGCACAAGCAAAAGAGAATCACATTGTTCCTTAAAAAAACAAACAAACAAAAAAAGGATCTACAAAACGATTGAAAACTATTTGATCCCTTTAATCTAAAATACTACTGCTCCTATCAGATTCAATAATATGTGCTCAAAGTTCTGTAAAGCTGTTGAATATATTATAAATGGTAGAACACCAATTATTCTATTGGAAAAGATTTAATAGAATACGATTACGATTGTCTTCAAGGGTATAAATTGAGGATAAAGGGTGCAGTTTAGAAGCTGTTTACTTAATAAACCAAATGGTATATTTATAAAATATTGATATGTTTTACAGAAAACATACTTTTCCAAAGTGAAAACATGGCAGTCTCCAGATTATATGTGTGTTTTTTTTTTTTGTCATCCAGCCAATGGCAATATTTACTGCCTATATGAATCACACGCTTACCTCCATCAGAGCCAACACAGTCGATGATGACACACAGACCCCTCTGCTCAGGGAACATTTGATAAATATCTGTAAAAGCCTAGTGGTCATAAAAATAAAATTAAAAAAAAGACCAAGACAACAGCCATTGGGCACATATATAGCAACTATATATATAGTTTCCTACCGGTTGCGCGGCTGTCTCAGGTACAGATAGCTTCAGGTTTTTAAACTCTACAAAAAGAGCAACAAACCAGTAATAAAATCATCACCTGCATCTAGCACTTAAAAAAAACAAACAAAAAAAAAAACACAGTTTACCTTTAGAAACGCTATGCAGTTGTCTCTTGGATTTCACAGGAGACTGATGCTGAGTAGAGAAAAGATCTGAATTGGTCAAATAATAAACTTTGCATTTATATAGAGCAAAAATAAACAAAAATTAAAATAACATCTTACCTTAAATGGAATTGGGGAAGCACATGATCTGTTCTGACCTGAATAAACAATATTTTAAGGGGTTTACAAATTTACACGATTCCTTTTTATATTATCCATATTTTCATCATCCAAAATTAATTATTGAGATTGCAAATAAATGTTGAGCAGATATTTGTTTTACAGATTAAAACATGGAAATATCTAGATAACTAGCCAATGGGTGCAATAGCAGAAAATCTGGATTGAAATAATGTTTTTTTGGGGAAATTGTTTATCCCTGATCTTTTGTGCAGCTGTATACATTATTTAAAATTAAAGTCTATTGAGAATCGCGGGTGCACAATGCTATTCAAGGTTATTTGGAGCTCAAACTAACCCAGCATTGTTTCTGGTGTAATCTACCAGTGAACCAATACAAGAATGAAATAAACATTCATGAGACAAAAAAAGCAGAAACGACAATATGTTGACAAACACAAAAAACATCCTAAATATAGAAGTAAAAGAAGACAATAAAGTCTGTTACAGTTTTTGTCATTTTTCAATTAAATTATTTGCTATTATCGGGAGAAAAGTTCAACATGAGATTTTAAATCACTAGAACAATCACTAGAGTACATGTTTTCGAAAGAACAGGATGTGAAAACCAATAGTTTTGAGTCACATTTGCATGCAATGTAAATGAAATTCTGATTGCATAACCAGATTTTTACATAATCTCTTCACACCATTGATTGCAAACAACCAGCAGATAAGAAATCTCATCCGAGTCACCTCTATTCTTGAAGGCCTGGATCCGTTTGACAAGATCAATTCTGTGAATTTGTTTCATACACCTCTCAAGAAAGTCCAACTTATTACAAGATACTTCGTCGATTTTCTCCAACTCCACCACCACATCTAGGAAGCTCTATAAGGGAAATGCATTACTAGTAGAAAGACAGACAACCGGACAAATAATAAATAAAAATCATATTCATTGTCAGTTCACAATGCCATTAATTAAATAGAAAGTGGAGGAAATCAGATGAAAATCTCACTTTTACAACTGTTTGTGATGTGTACACAACATCCTAAAGATATCCAGGTTTTCACTTTTAATTTCAGTCAATCAAACGCAGCTTTATTAGCAACTTTGCAAACCTTAGGATCGCACTGACAACTTGTGATGACTCACATCAAAACAGTATCACCCTGTTCCTAATGAAATATCCTAAGGAGTTTTCCCATGAGGAGGTGCACCATATCTAGTGCAGGGGTCACCAAATTCAGTTCTGGAGGGTTGGTGTCCAGCAGAGTTTAGCTCCAATTTGCCTGAACTGACCTTAATTAACTGCCTCAGATGCGTTTGACTAGCGTTAGAGGTAAAAACCGAACGGTACAATTTAATTTTAAATTCTGCTCCAAAAGAAAGTTCAGCTTGGTTGAACTTTCACATGCGATCTCGCATCACGTGATACAACGCATAGAGCATAGTTATATAATGGATAAGTTATATAGTACATTATTTCATTTGTCAACGACACTATGGTAACCAAATGAACAAATTGATGTAAATTATCCTTTTTTTTAATACAAATCAATACCACTACATAAACTACTCCAAAAATGTTTATTTTTTTAAAGAAAATGCAAAAAAAAAGTGTATACATAAATATATATAGAACAATATAAAGCAATAGTTGTGCAGACCCATATTGAATGGTCAACGTTACAGGCCATTTTCTGTGCGCCACACTGGGTCATTGTCTTTATGGCCCATCTGGAGAGGTGAATGTGGGGGTTGGAGGTGTGAATGTGCAGGGTTTGGCTTCTTTTGTTATTTGTATTCAGGTTCCCAGTCAGTGTCTTCACACGAAGATGAAGACTCACTATAAAACAGAAAAAAAGTAGTATAAAACAAAACTGTCCATTTAAAAACATACTTATATAAAAACAATATAAAATTATAGGTATGCAGTTATGTAAAAATATTAAAACTTGACTCTGAAGTGGAGTTTATACAGTGTTATTCAACTAGAAACAAACTTTTGAATGGGGTTGTTGTCAGCTTATAATTATTATTGTCCATTACTGTTAGTTGTGGGGTAATTATAATATAACCTAACTTTACTTTTATCACCAAAGCCGACATAAATAAACATTTCATATCTTACCGATCAGCTTCAGGATCCAATCCTCAGTCCACGCTGCCATCCCTTTTTTCTGAACTCTGCAGTAATTTGTCTCTTTCATCATCGATGGATGGGCACTAAATCTCTTCCAAAATATCCTGTATGCGCAAAAACGTCTTCTTCGAGGCCATAGCATCAAAATTATTAACAAATAGAGTCAACAAACAGCGTCTAATGAGATTCTCTGTGCGCTCTCGCGCGTCATGCTGGGGATCTGGAAACAGCTTATCTGTTTGCGCATCCCAAATTACCCGGTGTTCCTGCTGAGAAGTGTGGCAAATTGCATATCCCCAGAAAGCTCATCTCATTGGCAAAATGACCCGTCAATCTGCTTGGAGTTTAACCGCGATTAGTTGGCTGTTCACACGTGTGAAAAAACAATGACCCACATTGGCATTCGCTTTCAAAGGCTGACCAAGTCTTGTTTACTGGCTTGCCGATTGGCCAATTCTGGTCAGTGACCTGCAAAGGTAGTCTCAATGTGTTCACGAGGCTCTAGTGAATTGAAACCTACCTTGCTTCTCGGCTTTATTCTAAAATGGATGCCAAAACAACCGGATGAATCGCTGACTTTTTTTTCTTCTGTAGCAAACGAAAAGTGAATTGTTGTGCCATTTATGTCTTTTTCTCGTGGTAAACACGTTTTTTGAGTACCAGCTTGGATGCATTTTATTCGTTGGACTGTTACGAGTACAATGGTATGAGACACTTGATTCAGTGGCTGTGTACCTGTAGAGACACCCTAAAAGGTAAGCATTGCGATTATCATTTGTTAGGACTCTTTACACAAATTGACTAACTGTTGTCACTGTGGTGTGTTAAACCTATAATGCTTTATAACGTCTGAATCATGAGAAATTCAGCTTTCAAATGAAATATAGTTTGTCAAATTTTGCTTAAAAATAGTGGGTGCAATTATGCGATCTTTCTGTACGTGTCATTTCTGACACGTGGGCGGGACGGTGGGTGTTAACAGGTTAATAAACGCCTTGTCACACTTTAAAGCCAGATTTGTCAACATTAAAGTGAAAAATACATGTTCAATGTTCAATATTTTTATTACACATTTTATTTGAGAAGCTGTTAACTAGATAGGCTTTCTATTTTTTCCTAAAGCACAAAAAAGATTTATAACTGTGGTGAAGTTGAATCATTGGTACAAAACAATATTTATTCTAAATACTGTAAAAATATCTTTCAAACACCACAGTGACGGCTACTGGGTGCATTTAATGTCGAGTGATTCTTTGAGCAAAACTCTGTTCCTCCTGTTTATATCATGTTTGGCTTAAAATTTTATTTTAAAGTAGATTTTACAGAATAAATTATCAAAAGATTAAACTTCTGATTAGTGAATATAGTGATTTAGTCAAATGTTTGGCTTAACAGACATAAAATTGCATGAAATCAGCTCCAAGATTTTTCTTTGATGTCAGCAGTCTGTAGATTTGTGTCCCTTAAGTTGAAAATTGGTTCAAGCAGTCAATCGATCAACTATCATACCAAATGTAGAGAAATTGACATCTGAAATCTCTTTGAAACATCTCTTTAAGTAATTTCTTACCGTAGAGCGTGTCAACCTTTCTTTGGGCAAGGTACCACTTAGCAGAAAACTAAAATGCTGTAATTCTTCCTTGTTTAGGCTTTCATTCAAATCTGTCATCAGAACCCTAAAAGGAAATAAGACACGATTTAAATTGGACGGAAATAACATTTACTCATTTTTCAACAGAAACTGCTCTAATAACCTAAAACACAAATGTCAGTCACTTAAAAGAGAGAGAGGAAAAAAATAACCTGTATTCTGAGACGGCGCTTTCCTTCTGTAGAATTCCTTCCACTTGTTGTTTGTTGATGCTGAACGCTTTTAGCAAATCAAAACGCTTCATTCGAAACATTAGCTCCAACAACAGAGCTTTTCCGGAATGAGACTGACCACCTTGATTCAGTGTCTGACTGGGGAAGTTGAGCAAAGCTCCCCTCAGATCTTCCACATATCGGTTACTGAATAGATCCGTACAAAGGTACAGCAGGGTTCGGCATTCTTCATTGTTGAGAGATGCAGTCACTTTGTTAACCATCATCAAATATCCATCTGCCATTTCACTGTGTGATCAAATAGTGAAGCTGCAGAATGAAGCTATTTTTCTGTTATTGTAACTAATGAAATGAGGCTTTACAAAGACAAGGAGGAAAGTGCATGGGACATTTATCCTGTTTCCATTAATGGAGATCTTAAAACCTAGTTTGGAATTAAACCTGAAAATGTCAAAGCAAATGAACATCAGAAAATGCACAGTGAAGAAGACACAAATAACTCAAGAGAGAACTATGAATTAAGCCTACCTTTAGCATACTTGGTTGAGAACACCAGAGGTGGTTTTGCCTCCAAAGAGGCTCATCTTTCAGCGACACTACAAAAATAACAAGAAGAAAACACTTAAAAAGATGTCATTTGATGACATATTGAAACCATGGGTTTGCTGGAAAGTACCAGACATCTTGTCAGAGCAGAATGAATATTTCAAAATGAAAATAAATGTGCAGAGGACCATAGAATTTATGACATTTCTAGAGAGTCTTCTTTATTGAAAGCGAGACTTAAGTAAATCCCGTGATCCCAAAAGAGAATAGGCGGGTTATAAAATGAATGAATGAAATTAATTAATTAATAATATCTTTTTTATGTTAACAGCTGTTCTAAATTAATTTCATTAGAATTTATAACCATTCTTTTTGTCCATTTTTATTGACCATAATAATTCGCGTAGAGTGGAAATAAACAAACAAAAAATGTTGATCAGAAAATAAGTTATAACTGTGAAATTAAGCAATATGGAATCTAAACAACTTCTTTAAAAAGTAACAAACAAGCTACTAATTACATTTGAGTGCAAGTAATCAACAAAGTAATTGAGTTACTTTGTGAATGAATTAAACCCGACCAGAACTTAAAACAATATTCTTTATGAAATTATTGAGTTGAAGAAATTCAGAAAAGGTGCCAATTTAAACATTACACAAAGTAAACATTAACATTTGAAGAAAGAAAATGGCATAAGTTTTGGAAAACATAAATAGTATATGTGTGTTATATACTATTTAAAAGTATGTTAACAGAATAGAAACGAAGATAAAACAATTGTCTATGAAAATAATTTAACAGGAATATTGGCAAATTCAAAAATGCATTATCAGAGGAAATAAAAGCCACCAAACTTGACAAGTAGCAAATATTGGTTTAGTGATGTCGCTTTAGTGAGCTTTATCTGTCTTACGTCAAAAAAGTACGTCATGGGGAGTCCCGTGGAAAAAATTATAGTTTCGCCGTCATTTATTCCTCCCGCAGCTTGCTTTCATTTTGTTTGTGAAACGGTCCATTGAGCTCAAAAACGTGGATCGATTTTTCTCTACACGTGTAGCCTTATCGCTTACGTGAAAACGTAACACTCACAGAGTCCTTGAAGTAACAAGTCGGAAGTCAAACGAACAACAAACAAACGATTATGAACCACGAAAAAGACAGAAACGACAGATATAGACCTTCTTTAAGAAAACGTGACTTTGTGTAACCTCTCTAACGTTAACATACGTAAAAAAACCCAAAACTATTAGGCGTTTTGATAACGAAACCAAAAACGTTCGTGTTTTTTATCAAATAATTGACGGCGACTTAACGAATCGATGTTCAAGATTTACCTTTGACGCTGGATGACCCCATCGCGTCTATGCCCTGTGAAGATAAAAAGCCCAAATCGACAGCAATTTCTGAGTAAAAGTTTCCACGGTGTCTTCCGATTCCAAAGGGTAGAGTTTCATGACTGGGCGTGGTTTAATCTCAAAGCTTCCTAAAAATCAACATAGCTTTCTGAATGAAACAGGAAATACTGGACCGTCTAGCTCTGAACGAAATAGTTCGCTGGATTTTTAAAAATGATTAAAGATGAACGAAGCCACCATAACTTACTTAGGTGTAATGAGTGAGTACTGAAATACGTATCTGTTTATGTTTTTTTAACTATGGTTTATGTAGTTGAGGGCTCCAACGATTTATAGTCGTACAAACACATTTGTTTTTGTGGGAGTACTATGTGGGTGTATAGAAATATGACAAAAGTTAATTGTTGCTTTTTAAGAGTTTGTTAACTTGGATGCCGCCTGAGACCGAATTTGTATTTGGGAAAATAAGGGTTATTTTACAACAATTGGGGGCTCGTCCGTCTCACCGTGTGTTTAGACCGCATGCGAATTGAGCGAATAAAACGCGCTGTTCACGCCTGGATTGGACGCTTCGCTTGACCAGCTCATGTTCACTCGCTTGTCGCTTCAAAATCTAGCTCAATTCGTCTGATTCCTGAAAACTCACGTGATTCCATGGGGGCGGAGCTTCTTGCAGTACCAAGTTTTTGGACCCATCCATTGGAAGGATTTTTGACCACTTCCACGGTCAACAATTGTATGCTGTATTTTATTGTATGCTGGAACCTAATAAATGAATGGGTTAGAATCCCAATAAATTAATTACTGCAGTTAAGTGATAAAAAAATATACAATTAAAATGCTCTCAGATGCACTTGGCCTTGAAAAAAAATGATTGCGGGAGGTTGGGCATGGTCCGCACAGAATATTCAAAATCAAATTACAATAAGGTTTTAGATGGCAATTAATAACTTTAAATATCCGTTTACACAAATGGTATGGGCGTGACCTTGCAGGACATCAACCAGTCATTCAGTATATTGATAATGTTCCAAAAACTAGAATTTATAGTTCATAGTTCTTAACCCAATATTAGTAGATTCTGCAATTCCCTCAGACATTTTCTCTTTATGATGCATGCCAATGACATGACCCTTCTCCAAACAGACAAATTTCTTCTCAACAACCACAGAATCTGCCTCTCTTCTGAGAACCAACTCATTGCACGGTTTGGCTAAAACAACTTGTTGCCAGCTGAAAGATTGGAGAGGTTCGTACCTATTTGCTTAGATAAATCCAGGTGTTAACTTTTTTTTGGTCAGACAATGTATATTCCCTGTCTTACATATTCCATTGGCATTTTGCATTTAAAATGAATTTTGCCACACCTTTACTCCACACACAAAGGCCTCTTGTTTCCATTTTATTCCACAGTTTTGAGTTTTTAATTTTATCAATAACAAATATAAACACATTCAGAAACTAATAGCCAAGGATAATGAAACAGAAAGATTTGAAAACAAGTTTTCTGAATACTTCTTTATTCTCATGGAGTAATCCTTCATCAGGACATTGTTTTTGATAAAAATTTTACCTTGCTCAGCACAAATTTCCTAATTAAAACAAGGTCATAATTCTGTGGTGTCAAACACATTTTAATTCACAAGCTACATGTAGTACAGCTTAGTCTAATGTGAACTGGAGTAGACAAACAGCAGAAATGACCCAATTCTTAATCATTAATACTCTTTTTATTAGAACATTCTGAAAATGTTCACTTTAATTAACAGCTTAAAAATAACCGGAGGTCTTTTATGAGAAATAAGTGCAATTTTGTCTGTAATTACTATTCTTCAAATATGAATTGGTTTATTGGTTTAACAGTCTCAGCATCACCACGTCTTATTTTCTTTGAAATTCATTACTTTCCTACTTTATTCAAAACAGCCCATGTGACTGGCACACGCACCTGTGCGTACAGAGTCAATCCTGGTCATGTTTGATGTCATTTATGAACATGTTTTCAATGTATTTAACATGTTTAGATGTAAATGTATGTCTATTCAACTTGGTATGGAAATGAGATTCATATCCACATATTTGTTTCCTTAAATAAATACATTTTTCTTCTGTCAGGCATGATTTTACTATTTATTTTCAGTGGCTATGAGAACTTCATTTGGGAACAAACAGTTTCATTAAGAGTGACCATTAGATAAGGCAGTACATTTTCATGGTATATGTTCAGTAATTCATAACAGATCTGATAGAGTTCAGCTGTCCAGTTCGGCATGAGAACCAGCATCCTGCATGCAGTGTGGTCAACGATTTGTGGATATTCAGATGATAACTGAAATAGTTTGTGGTCTTTAATGGCTGATTTCTACTGTTTTAGCACCACATCATTGTGGAAACACAGAACAAAGCACCACGTTGGTTGAAGCACCAACAGTTTTTTTTTTTTAAATCTCAATAGTTGAAAATGTAAAATATACAGAATACACAGAATAAAGTCAAACACATCAGTTTAACACTAAAAAAACTTGCTCAAGTGAGTACTGGCATGACGCATTTGGTCAGGAGAGGAAATTCCCCCCCTGGTACATGCCTATCTGATTACTCTGATGTATGAAAACACTAGAGCCACATTCCTTTATTATTCTCTACAAAAGGCATCTGAATCAACTCACAGTCTCCATGTGTATGGACATCAGCTGAACAACTGACAAAATATCTGATTGTAATTGTTAAAATTGCACTGGCCTGCCATGATTGATAATATATAAATTATAGTGGTCAAATGTTCTTTAAAGAAGCCATTAAATGAAAAACTAAAGTGTGTGATATGTTAATATATGCTGATGGAAAGATAAAGCACTTTTGACAAACGACATTGTTTTTATCTTTCTCCCTGTTTGATGATCTGCAAGATGATCGCCATAAAGGATTGAAACTGAACAAACACTACATCTGCTTTTAAATATGGCTTCAAAGACAAGAACTAGCAGGATCTTCCTCAACTTGATGTCATCCTGACTGGGAAATACTCGAAATTGCAAGTGTATTGTATTACGGAACCGCTCACTTCGAGATTATTGGTCAGGACACTCGTCTGGGTGCAGTACAGCGTACGATTAACTCAAACTACAGCTAAAAGAAAACCACATTGATGTGTTTTGTTTGTTGATTGAGAAATACAGAAAAAGTGAACCATAACGTCAACGTCGAAGTGACTTATTAGTCAAGTGATTAGGGTTCACTTCTATTGTCTCGTGGTTAAACAATGTCACTGAAACTGTCCCGTCTGCTGTACAGCAATAACAGTGATTGGGTTGGTTTAGGGGGCGTAGACAGATTGGGTGTATGGATCAATCCATGCCTTCCCCTTTTCTACAGGCTGCAATTGGACCACTCTCCGTAGTTGTTGTCTAAGGAGATTCACTGGGAGTTAACAATCAGGTCACTGATAGAGTGAGTTATAAGTTATAGACAGACTTATTGTATTCTGACCATCATTTCATACATTTCCATTTGGGATGACTATGAATATTTAAAACAGTTGGCCAATCAGAGCAGTCAAGCTAAAAGATTCAGACAAATATTGCTAAACTAAAACAATATAGCAGCCAACCTTTAAAAAGCACACATTGGATTAATGAAACCCTTGTTAGTCCTTGATGCAAAAGGCTGTTCATTACTCTTTTAAGAATGACCCATTGAAAACCATCCCCTTACATATTACACCCACTCATCTATTATTTCGAAGTGTCACCTCATTAAAAAAAGCTGTTTTTATATACAAAATATTTCACAAGTCTTATCGCATTTCATTAGTAAATAATAAATATGCCAAAACAAAATGCAGTCTCAGTTTAAAGCTTAATTTCTGTTCAGTGGGGAGTGGCAACTTCTGGTGACAGGAGAGAAACTCAATGATGACCAGTGGGCAGGGGTAAACAGGGGACGTTCAATAGGACTGAAGTCTTCTTCACAAAAAAGCTCAGCAATATATTTTGTCATTCAGAAGCAATCCAAAGTGGGATCACCCTCTAGCAACTGATTCACCAGCCACTGGAAGCGGATTTAGTGTGAATGCAGTTCTTTTCAGTTAAAGGAGACGTCAGAAGTGTGGTTTATTAGTGTGTGTGTGTGCATGTGTTTGTGTGCATAATTACCCTATAGCAACAAAATCGAATTTTTTGTCAAAGGGCTCCTATGATGCAATATGAAATTTTAGTTGTTTTAATTCATTGCATGATCACTGAGAACATACTTTGATTAGTTCCATTTCATCGTCACTTTTGTAAAGTTGCTAAAATCAGAAAAAAATACCTCTTTTCAGAGCAAACATTTAAATATGAGGCAAGACTCAAAAGGTTTCTTCCACCCACAAAATCTTATTGACCGCTGTCCATAGTCATATGCCAATAAAAAAAGAGAAGACATTTGGCGTAAAAAAAAAGAGAAGAAATTTGATGCAATGTCCAATTTAAGAGGGTCTGGCTCATACTTGACCTCATCTATGACTTGCCGGAGAATACTAGAATTGCATGACTCCGACCCTTATCATTGGTTTATTTATCTATTTTACTCCACAATGAGTAGATGTCTATAATATTAGGTAATGAGGATGTTGTGCTGCTGTTGGGTGTAAAGATGAACATGACAGTTGTTAATCACTCCCAACAACTCGCTGAGGTTGCGGATGCTGAGAATTCTAGGAGGTATAAAGAAGTTTGTTTACAACACCACTGACACTTCACCAATAAAACTTTTCACAAATTTTACACAGTCCTCAACATGTGAGACACCTGCTGCCTGCTACCTTTTCAAACTAACTTTTAAAAGAACCTTTGTAAACAAAGTTAAGAGAAAGCTTTTAAAAAGCAATAAAAAAAAAAAAAACGTATTTTCAGGGCTATTTCTACATATAGCCCTTAGTACAACAAAAACACATTACCAATTCACCTTTAGTGAATTCAAATGCATAGTAATCATATCTCTTACTATGAGTTACAGCATCACTAAAGCCAAACCTTTAAATTAAAGCTATAGTGGAACTGATGCGTACTTAATTTTGAATTGGTACGACAATATTTATAGCCGAAACCCAAATTTACAGTGACCTGGTGGGTGGTGTCCGAAAAAAATATTGCTGAATTAAACACAATGCTACTACTTTCTACTAAACCCCCCTTTTGTTGTTAAAACGACAGAAAAAAAGAGTAAAAGTTTAAAGAATTTTCAAATTCAATGAGAGTTCCTTCAAACAAATGCCTGTTTTAAAAACAAAAAAACTAAAGAACGTAAGCATAGGAGTGTAAAAAGAATGTAAAAATTTTAATAAAAAAAAATTATAGGAACGTAAAGAACAGATTAAAACAAAAGTAAAACTGAATTTTTCGCTGTGCTTTCCCTTTAGGTTGTGTAAACAAACGTTTTCCATCAAAACCCTTATTCAAAGTGACAAGTTAATCTGCTCAGTTTCGTTCAGCAGCATGTCATAGATTCCGCTAACATGACCTGGACGTAACCACAGATAACTTCTGAAAAGGTCATCATTTCCTGCTCACAAATTGGAAGTCTGCTCAACTTCCTCCATTCTCTTGCCCTGGAGGGTTCCAGAGAAGTTATCAGAATCCAGCAGCTCCACCACATTATACGGGGCACAGTCCTCCAGCCCTAGTTTCCCACACATCCACCCACAGAAGCCCTTCTCCAGGTCCCTCACGGCCAACCACCATTCCCCAAAAACCCAAGAAAGCTGGGTAACAGCAGTATACACCCCCAATCCAAAGCACAACCCCACGATTAGCACCGGATAGGTCAAAATGAGCAGCGGACACACTGTGATCTTGTGAAGGAAGCTACGCTCCTCATTGTAAACCAGGAAGACATTGTACCAGGTAAGAGTCCCATAGTAAAAAGACGTGATGAAGGAGAGAACGAAGATAAATGGAGAGCAGGAAATGCTCCAGAGGAGAACGTGCGGGCCCTGACAGAGGCCCAGTGAACATGGTTTTTGCTTGGCCTCAGCAACTCCATCGCATTCTGCATCCAGACGTTCTTTGGAACGTGCCATATCCTTCAGTTCCTTGTCAGTGAGAGTCATGTAGATGTCCACCATCTGGCCTTTCCTCTTCCCTCGTGTGATGGTGCCAGTTAAGGTCACAAAGCGGCTGTCAGGAGGAATTTCCTCTTCCTCTGCAAATGAGAGATAATACTCCATTAACAACAAAGTTATGACCAGCATCAGTAAGTAGTTTGGAAAACAGGAAGTGCACTTATAGCCTGCCAGGAATTACATTGCACTTAAACAATAATTGAGGAAACATATAGGATTTAATGTATAGCTAATAAAATAATAGATGTATATTGATTAATATTCAGTTAAATATTAACAGCCTTTATGTTCTTAAACCAAGCAACCAACTTTTTGGGAAATTGCCAAAGCACAAAAAAAGGCCATGATAAGCCCCAGTTTAACCACTGTGCACTCGCTAGTGTGCACTCGCTAATCTGCAGTTTAACTGTGGCTGTTGCATTGTACATTGTCTATTGCTGTGCGCATTTTGCACTCTTATGAGCAATGGACGACTTGTACATAGACTCATGTCGTGATCACATTATTGAGCCACAAACATCAGATGCAAGGAGGAAGCTGTCCCATGGCTTTTTTGCCTTGAATGACTAAACAGTTAAAGCACCGTAGCCCAGTGTGTGTGAGAGGAGAGAGGGGTGTGTACTGAATGTAATACTCTTTAATGAAGTGGAGGAGCCTGAAAAGCACATTCAGCGTGATTTCTGATTGAACTATGTACATACGAGGCTGCATATAATTTAAATCTCGTTTCCAGCTTTGCGCAGATGTTGCGAAAGTAAGAATGCAAAAGTATAAGTGCATGCAGTCCATTCATGTTTTTTTTCTGCTGGATGAGATATTAATATTGATTTTCAGAAATAAAATAGTTAATTGTTTATTTGGCACTTCCAGCTTTAAAAGCAAAGTTACAATGCCTGAGTTACAAAGTTGCACTTTTTGAATGAGTATATGGCTGGAAAATACCCAGCGCATTTAGTTTTGGAGGAATATATCATTCCATTACCTGATCATCTTAGCATTTCAAAAGATAAAACTTTAAATTTGCATAAGATTGGGGTCTTATGCATATTTAGTGTATGTACTTGTACCAATAGTCCCAGACAGTGTACCATACCTCTGTCCGTTGCTACAGTTGACTTGATTTGCAAATGCACTTTTTGTAAATGCGGCACTCCGAAAGCAGTGCAAAATTGATTAACGTTAACGTTGATTAAAAATAAATTTGAGCTTGATAAGTGGCTGCCCATGATAATTTAATCAACAGTAGTAAACAGACTGAAATTATATATAGCATTATAAGACCATAATATCTGCAAGTGTTTGTGCTCCTACTGTTAATAATGACCACCAGAGTTGGTAATTAAAGCCGAGATGCAGCTGAGAAATCCTCCATTTCAGCACTGTCTATGAAACACCTAGTCATTGTGTTTGGTGTGAAAGAAGATGAACAGCCATGTTTTTAAATCTTCCTGGAATCTCATTAATTCGTAACTGATAACGCCCCTTTCACCTGGGTTTTTCAAAACTGAGGTGTGAAAGCACCCTGCTTGCTCAAAGGTCATTTGTGACTCTTTAAGCGTTGTTTATAAATTAAGCATTATTATTTATAATTGTATTGTTTTTTGTTTTTATTGTAGTGGTCAGATTTAATGTACTAATTTGAATTATATTTACATTTCGACAAAACTACAATGTACAAACAATTCAGGTAAATTGGGTGCATTGTTTGTATAAAAAAAAAGGTAGGAAAATTGTGAGCTGGTCACATGACAAATATCATTTATCACGCATTAAATGTCTATGCACAAACATTCCAGTCACCTTCCTCAAGAGGCGGGCCCAGGTCTCCATCCATATCCGCAGAGGTCCCCTCCCCAGCATCCTCTTCAACCTCCAGGTCCGAGCGGTAGATGATCTCTTTCTTTTTCTTCTTCTTTTTCCTGCGAGTGCTAGTTCCCTCTGCTGCCCGGTGAAGTGTGCTCACAGGAGTTTGTGTCTCCACTCCCCCTTCCAGCTCCATGGCACCGGTCTCTCCAGAACCCTCTGCACTCATCGCTATCTGATAAATGAGGTCAGTCGGCAGCTGGGCACACCTGCTTTCGGTCGCAGTGCCAGTCGCTAGACGATTCCTTGTACGAAAAAAATATAGATCAGAATGGCACATAATAAGTTTCTACAGCCGAGAATTACGGTCACACCCCACGCTTTGTTTGTGTTTAGAACGATGCTGATGTGATGAAACATTGTTCTTACCGTTAATAATTTATTAGAAACGCACGAAAAGATGATGCATTACTTCCCCATGTTAATTAATTTCCAAACGCTTTCCACGTGTTCAATTGTAGCGGCGGTGGGTTTGTTTTTTCGGTCCCGGTCACACCGTATTACAGTGCATCCCCCTCTCCCTTCTACCGCCTAGCTGCAGCCAATCAGCATCGTTCGTCCTGAGCTCACTGCGCATGCTCGTCACCGGCGGCGCTCTGCCTAGCAACGCTCGATCTGGAAAGAGCTTAAATTTTTTATTAGTTTATTTTTATTAGTTCCGATGAAGAAGCAGCAAAACAAAACATGAATTCATCATCTCGGTTCTCACAGATTTCCACACTGACATTAAAATTAACAACAAAAAGTCAAATAAAGAAAAAAAAAAGAAAGAAATACGTGGTTGGATTTGGAAACATATCTTGAACTTTGAAATAACAATTGTATTATATTTTTTACTTTAAATAAAAGAAAAAAATTGCGAGCAAAAATTGAGACATGACTGTGACAAATGATCGATACATTCCTGACATTAGTTAGGCTTTGCTTATATTTTTGACAGGAATCAATGACTTTAATTACTTTTACAGATGTTTGAACCGAAACATACGCAGATTTGCGTTATGACTACAGATAGTACACATTAAAATGTAAAAAAAAAACATTTTGAGACGATATCACGACGCATTCTGATTGGCAGAGTTACAGGGAAATCATCGTCCCTGTCCCTTTGAAGAAATTGTTGTGTTATATGGTGTTTATTAGAACGTTTTGTGGTATGTACAATATCTCTGAGTACTAGACAGTACTAAAGATTTAAAAATGTAATATTGACAAATGGTTGAATCAATTCATGCTGAATTTATACATCACAACAACTCACACAATTATGAAAGACGTAGCACCAGCTAGCAGCACTTACATATTTATTTGTGTGAATTTTATCTTGAGTATGTTAAAATACTACAGACTCTCAAATTATGAGAAATGGTATCTGATATCGTATTAAAATATTTAGATAATTTAAATGCCAAAAAGAAAATAATTTTTTCAGTATGAAGCCTGGAATACTTAGTTTACTATATGTTGAAGAACATATATTTTAACAACTTTGTTTTTGGTTAATCATCTTTATCTTCACAAATCTGAATGTTTTCCAACCATAAGTTTACAAACCTTTAAGAAAAATCTTAGAAATAAAGAAAAAACAATTAAAAGATACACAACGCCCCTTTTTAAAATTTAACTATAAATGTTATTTCTCATAATTTTACAGCATATTAAACAGAAATGTACATAGTTCCCGAAGAACCCATTAGAGGACAATTATGCCGTGTCTAAGGCGAGAATTTCTACAAAAACAAAACACATTTATGGAGCACCAAGGCAACAGAGCAGCTGTATGATGGTCCATTGTTTTACAGTTGAGAATCAAAGCTTCGATTTGGTCAAGTCCATGATTTCTCTCAGAACCTCTGCATTTTCTCCCTCTGGTGCTGCAGGCCACGAG
The DNA here is from genome assembly GCA_007224835.1 of Danionella cerebrum. Lineage (NCBI taxonomy): Eukaryota > Metazoa > Chordata > Actinopteri > Cypriniformes > Danionidae > Danionella > Danionella cerebrum. The sequence continues at coordinate 282,411 of SRMA01027010.1, forward strand.
CTGTGCTCTAAACACACAGTCCAAAGGAATTATTTAAAAAAGCCAACATCCTGTTGTCAAGGGTGTGAAATGTACAAGCGAAACTTCAAGGTAATAACAACCTGGAATCTCCCACACTGAATGATAGAGACTCTGGCCAGCATCTACTTTCAGAGTCGCTCCAGTGATGAAGTTAGCAGCCGGAGACAAAAGAAAGCACACGGCAGGAGATATCTGAGACAAGCACAGGAAAAACACAAGATAGATAGATATCTGTTAGATAGATAGATATGTACAGTACATACAACATAGATATTGTAATTGAGGTTGGATGTTACATGTAAAAAAAATAGTATTTAGTATTGAAAATAGACAGTTGTGTATAGTTCCTAAAAAAGCTACACAAAAAAAATCTGTTAAAATCCACAGGCAAGAAAATATTACCACCTTTTCAAACGTACAAACAAGAAATGAGAATTGAACAATGAAGTATTTAAAACTTGTGAGCACATGAAAATCTTTACGCCATCTCAACAAATACCTCCTCAGGAACACCGAGTCTCTTTGCTGGAATAAAAGGAACTGACATCTTGAACAAAGTTGGACCGTACTCTTTGTAGTTCTCCATTGCAGTTTTAGAGATAATCGTTCCCTATATTGCAAAAAAAAAAAAAAAAGAGAGAGAGAACAAAATCACAAATGCTACAAGAAGTAAAAAAAATCTATTGAATCCATGATGTTATACATGTTACTAGCAAAGTGTGAAATCCGGCATTGTATAGAATGCCTGAAATCGAACTGGGAAAGTATGATTAATAAGATTCATATTTCTGTACAATTTGACAAATGTGTACTCGGTGCACATTTGAATTGATTAAGCAATGATAATTTTTCTGTTTAATATGTTTTCATTCATTAACTGGTGGTAATCTTTCTGGGGTCTGGGGCTTTTTGAGCGCTGTATTTTTACTCCTTACAAATTACTCTAATAAATGACATTTCATTTTTTTCCTGTAGCAATGCTTAATAAATATTTCTTGTACAATCCCAGCTTATTTATTTCTTTATTTTTTTACAAATATAGAAATTTAGAAATGGGGCGGCAAGTGGAAGGTTGGCAGGCCATTCTGCCAATTTCCTTGGGCAAGCCACTTCACCCACATTGCCTTGTATGGATGGGGTGCATTCGGTGGTGGGGAGGACGCCTGGCATCCACATTTTGTCAGACTGCCCCAGGGCAGCTGAGGGCTAAAATGAAACTGAAAGCAAACTATCTGAAAATTATGTGTAGTAACTCTTATAATGTTAATTTAAAACTCAAAATAATCAAAAGTAATAATCTTTTTATTTGAAATCCAATAAAAAAACAGTATTTGAGAGAGCAAAAAGGAGAGACACGAGAAGCAGCTGGTCTCTTTTCTTCCTGTCCTCTATCAGAGAGTGCGAGAGCTAGCCTAAGAATATCAAGATGCCAAGACAATAAAGCCACCTCTGCTGTGTTACACTGATTTTAGTTTTCAGAGTCATGAGAGAAGAAAAATCTACAACACATTCTGTCCAAATCCTAGGCATTCTATGAAATGCTGGGATTTCACAATTTTCTGGTAAAATTTTATATCAGATCAAGAGCAATTCGTCCATACAGTATTTACATTAAGTCTCCAAAGCAACTTACAAATCAAGAATACAACTTAAAAGTAAACCCTGTAGGGTCCAACATTGCTTTAACCCTGTTCCCACCAACCGGAGCCACGGAGTTGATGCGAATGCCACGGTCGGCCCACTCAATAGCCAGTGTCTTGGTCAGGTTATCCACCGCAGATCTAGCTGCTCCTGTGTGTCTGTTGTACAGAATTACCTTACATTTAGTGTTTGAATGAAGCCGAATATGAAATCAATTATTACCACAATAAATATATAGTGAGGTCAATACGTATTTGATCATAGAGGAGTCTAGAATTTTCTAAGGGCAGAAAATTCATGATACTCTGCTCTTGATTCCAATTTTGTCGCACCTGTCAGAGGTCGTTAGCTGTCATAAAGACACCTGGGCACTTTTTAACATTTTTTATTGTTACCCCCACCCATTAAAAGCCAGGGGATGTATAACAACAACTGCTCGAAAATTTATAATGACTGTCAATGTGCCTCAGACTGCACCCGAGTGGGATAACAATGATGGTGAATGGTGAAGAATCAGCCCAGAACTACACTGGAGGAGATAGCCAATGCCATGAACAGAGCATGAACCACCGTTTCCAAGGCTACTACCAGTAATACACTAGAATGTCATGGTTTTCAATCATGCATCACACAAAGGTTCCCCTGCTTGAATCGGCCCATGTCCAGGTCTGTCCGAAATTTGCCACTAAAGTTGAACTATTTGGTCTTTACTCCATTTGCCATGTTTGGAGGAAGAAGAATTATGATTATTATCCCAGTAATAACACACCTACAGAGAAGCATAGGGCTGGAAACACCTCCTTCTGTGATTCAGAGCATTAGAGATTCCAACATGACAATGACCCGAAACACACAGTCAGGAAAACAAAGGAGTGGTTGAGACGCAAATCAATGTTCTGGACTTGTCTAGCCAGTCTATAGACCTAAATACAATAGAAAGATCTTTGGAGGGAGCTGAAACTCTGTATTGCTCAGCAATAGCCCCAAAACCTGACAGATTTTTTTTTACTCTAGCGATCATATACTTTATTTTACCCAGTAATTTACAGATAAATTGTTAAAAATTCATACAATGTGATTTCTGGACTTTTTAGATTCTTTTCTCACAGTGGAAAAGCACATACGCTGAAAACTGTAGGCCCCTAAGTGGATTTCTAAAAAGTAGGAGAACTTGCAAAATCACATTATTAACATAGCAAACTCACGCCATTCCAGGAAAGCCTCTCCACATGTCAGCAATGATGTTCACTATTACACCGCCATGATCCTTCATCCAGCTGTTGTATGCTGACAATGACAATTAAACGAAGTATTAACATTCATGTGTTGGTCAGAGAAAGTTAAACAAACGACACTAACAGTTAAGTTTCTGAAGGATGCTTTCTTGGCCACCATATATTATGAGTAAGCAATAACAAGAAGTTGTAAATTATCAACAAATTCACCTTAAAAACATTTATTCAAAATCCTTCAAGACACAGTCTGGATAATCAAATACCAATTTTTTTTGTTAAGATTTGTTTCATACTTGTTTTATTGTAAAGGAAGAAAGCACATTTGGAACAATTTTCATAGCTAGCCTGTGACAATGTATAAACTGTAAATATTTACAGTTTGTAAATATTTAATAACATGAACACATAGATGATAAATATAAAACATCAGTCATTATGAAGATTTTTATATTTATGTAAAACCTTCTCTGCAGCAAAAGAAAGTTCCATTGAGGTTAGTATCAACCACAGCCTTCCAGCCCTTGGCACTCATCATGCTCGCTGGGCTCGAAAACTGTCCACCGCCGTTATTCACCAAAAAATCAATCCTGCCATGGAGCTTCAGGGTGGAGTCCATCAAGTTCTTCACCTGCAAACATATAATGTGAGCTAAATCAGATGTCTTCTATGTAGAACCTAAACAATAAAAAAAAGCCAAACTGCTCCATATTTTAACACAATCAATTTCCAAACAGGTATTCTCAGCGACCTCTTCTTCAATGCGGATGTTGCACTCTATGGGGGTCACTTTGGCCAGGCTGGATGGAGGGATTTTCTGAGTCAGCTCTTTGGCTGCTGACTTCAGACGCTCTATCTTCCTGGATGAGATGACCACACAGCATCCTGCAATAGCACCAAAAATACTGGTCAAACTTTAATCTCTAATAAAACTTTTATCTCTTTAGACCTAAATAAACAAATCGACAATTTTATTAACACTTGTTCTATACTAGTATCGTGGAAAAAGAAAATAATTAACTTACATTTTTGTATGCCCGTAACTTTAAATAACAGGTGTTAACGCTAGATTTTGTACGTGTAACGAACACTCTTTAGTACCGCAAAACAAAACACAAAGAAATCTAAGAAATTAATAAAAGCGGGGACTTTTAATTTGGCGTGTTCTCGGGTAAAGATCTCTCTTAAAGGTACCGCTGAAAAGGTTGCATGAAATTTTAATGACAAAAATCCTTTTTACGCGTGTATTACCTCATAGGATCCTTAATAACAACATAAACGGTTTTAATGTACCTTCATTGCTTTTTGATATACCAATGAGGTTCATTCAGTGTCGTACTGAGATATTATATTTTAAATTAAATCATAGTAAAAATAGTGAAACTAGGAATGACCGTTATTACGGTTTCTCGTCGTGTGACCTGTTGATCAACATCTGGGGTAAAGTTCACTACTGTCCAGACTGGGAAAACTGACGAACGAGTAAAAATCGCAGTGAAACACATACCTAGCTGCAACAACTCAGACGTTATAGCTTTCCCTATGCCAGTCCCGCCTCCAGTCACGATTGCAACTTTGTGGTTAAAAAGCCCTGCTTTAAAAACAGTGGACGCTGCCATGTTCTGTTTCTCGAGAGCTAAGTAGGCAGAGACTTTCAAAATAAAAGTCTCCTTTAGGTTTAGAAGTCAAACTTAGCTTAGATTTTAAAATCAGCGTATCGATGTTCCATACCCTTATTAAACCAAGTGAAACAAAATCTAAAACTCATTTTTATATGTACAATGAAGCGACAACAAAACTGAACTGGCTTATTTGGCAACCATAGCTTAACAAGAACATATTTTCTCGTCCCAATACCATGCTTTCAACCCTTTTTATTGCGCCAGTGGACATCATTAGAAAGGAATAAACTCTGTAGAGTTACTCTGTAGGTAACATTCATTTATATATATATATATGTTATAGCATTCCTTATAGTCAACAACAATATTGAGGGTTTTAATTTCACATCAAAAGCAGGTGCGGACAGTCAAGACATTCCAAGTTTGGGAGCTCAGATTCACTATCTTGATTTATTTACATTTTGAAAAATGATACATCCCACATAACTGATTTATTGCTTACATTGCTTATTCATGTAAAAACATTTACAAAAAATACATGTGTATACATCTATACATGTCATTATCTGCAAGGTTTTCAACATACATATACACAATAGCATTTTAATTGTGCAAATCTTAAGTGAGTGCATACCGCAGAGATAAAACAACAATGAGGGCCAATGAATTAAAAATGGCGAAATAAAAACACCATTTGGTTTAAACCAATATGTATAAAAAAGATTAGATTGTACAATAAAAAAACTAAAAAAATAACAAAGTTGGCAAAGAGAAGGCAAATCTTGGACAGATGGACACTTCACCTTTTTGATTTGAAATCTATTACAAAAAACATAAATTATAAGGCCCTAGAGGTCATTTGGAATGGATGCCACCCAAAATGAAAATTATGTCATTATTATGAGGATAAACAAGACACTTGTAATTATCTTTTAAGATCATTATCATTTTTGGGTAAGCTATCCATTTAATCGTAGCCTACATCTCACAGTTCTTAAAAACAGCTAATCACCGCCACAAACCAGTACAAGAACATGTGCTTAAATCTACCTAACAAAGAGATTATTACTCACAAATACTACATCTATACGTACATAAATTAAATATGAGTCTTCAAGCACTTGTGTGGCTAGCGTCAAGTGAGAGTAGTAAGCAAGCTAATTAAGGTGAACAATAGGGGAAAAAAAAATTACAAATTGTAGTACAGAATAAAAAAATGCAGAACATGAAACCAAAAAGTTAAAAATGAATTTCTAAAAAAATAACATCAAGCATATATCAGAACACAAAGGATCAAACAAAGCAAGACAAAACAAGATGAAAAAAAATACAAGAAGCAAAACAAACGAAAAATGAAAGGAAACCAAGGCAAACAAAACCTCCAAATCACAAATTACAATAAAGCTAACACTCTGAAAAAAGGTTAAAATAAAACATAATAAAAAATGAAATGCGCAGTGTTTGTGTTTCAGACAAGGAAATATATTAAAATGGCTCCAGGGCCAGTAAAAGTGAGCTCTCTGCAGCAGGTAAGAGTGAAAGTGCATACTGTGATATGGTCTAGTGTATCATGTGACTCTTTGCCCATCAGTTCACCCACAAACCATCATCATTCTTGTCTTCCTGTCCATTCATTCGATTCCATTTTGTGCAGAGTGGAGCCCTGCTGTTATTCAGCTTCTTGAGATCCTGTGTTTCTTGCATGTAGTGTTTATTTCCCATGATGCATTGAGCTCAGTAGCTGTTTTCATGACCTGCGAGGATGTAGAGATTGCTGTGTGCGGTAGGATTGTCTGTCGGCCGGCTCTCCAAAACGACAACTCTATTGAGATCCACACAAAGAAAACAGCTTCAAAGTCTTTTCACAAGCGGAGGCGTATTCATGTTTGATGTTAAAAATAGATTTCTTCTCCTCACCTCTCTGAACCCAGCAATCTGAATATCCTGGAGTTATCAGAAATCTCCTGTGTAATCTGCAACGATTGCAAGGACTTGTGAAGTGCATTGATTAAAATTGCTACATGTGCTACATGTCTATCGTGTACAGTGTCATCAATATAACCCTTTTCACCCAAGTCTCACGTAGCCAACGAAAAAGGTCTGGTGTTTTTTGGCAGCTTTCTTTTGCTAAAGACCAGCCAACGAGGTCATGTGACTGACATGTTAAACAAGCAATAACAATTTTCTCTTCGCATAGTGCAGGGGTGTCAAACATGCTCACCAGGCCATCCAATCCGGCCCGCAGGATGATTTTGGAGTGAGAGAGAGCAGGGAGTTCACTGTGAATAGTATTAAAAACGTAGCATTTGAATTAATATTAAATTTTTAATAATGAATTGCGAATTAATTGCTTTTCTAATAAATTGTTTTAACCAATTATTTAGTCTTGCGTGTCTCACAGCAGTGTGTTAATATGACGGGTCTATTTTTCTCGCTGTAGTATACGCGCAGTGAGTAGTGCGGGCGCCCCGTCTCTATGCCCCTCTGACTTTGGTTTCCCTGTTAAATGACGATGATTCATTCAGCAGAACCGGTACCAATATCATCGCTGTTGTGCTGCTAAAAGCTTGTTGTTTTTTTAAAGTGGAAACGTTCTGAGGCTGAAGTCCCAGAACGAAGCTAAAGCTAACTCTTTCCTTAAATCAGAGACAGATTTTGTGTGGAAAACAAAACAGTAAAATTGTAGAATTGTTTATGCTATGCTATGTTTATTTAAAACGGCAGTGTAATGTTGCTTAATTCCTATTAAAAAAAAACATTACAAGAGAGTTTTTCCATCTAATCCACTGCTTTGTTTTGTAACTGGGAGCTCAATATGAAGAGTTTCAATATGAAGTAAAGGGTTGTTCCTGACTTCTGAAGCACATTATACATTAAGAATTGTTTTTGTGGAAATATCAATTCATTTTCCAACCCGCTTATTCCCTTTTGGGCTCTTGGGGGTCTGCCGGTGCCTTTCTCCAGCTCACAAAGTCACCAGCGAGCCTCGAGCCGACAACCTTCTAACTGGAAGGCCACAATGCTGCCCACTGCCCATGGAAAAATTTGTTCATCAAATTGTTTTACTTTGAAGATATGGTTCTTTGTTGAAAAAACATTACCTATTAATAGGAAAAATAATATGTATTTAATGAATGAATCAATTAAGGCACTCAATGATTGCTCTACATGATTTGTTTGGTCCGGTCCCCAGAAGCTCAAATTATGCACCATGTGGCCAGCTAGCTCAAATGAGTTCGACACCCCTGGCATAGTGCAATGTTTGGAAGCAAATGAATGTCACCATAACAACTGACCGAGGTTCAACAAATGCGTCCAAAAAAAAAAGTTGCAGAAAGCAAGAAATAAAACTAAGCTAACAATGAACTAAATGAATAAGTGCGAAACAACAATGGTTCGTCAGTCCCACCTAATGGGAATGGAAAATGTATGAAGACTCTACAGCTGTTATTGAACTGTTACACACAATCAATAAACTAGAAATTGCATGTGGCAAAAGTAATGAAAACGATGGAATTAAGTTATGTAAATTTTGTTAATGTATATTTACAGTACAACCAAAAAGCAACTGAATAAGCTGACAGACGTATCTGTTGCTGCATGTTTACCAGTGTACACAGCTGATATTCCCTTTTCTGTCAGATTTTCACTTGACAATCCATAATCAGAGGCACACAACTATAAAATCAGATCAGTAAGGAATATTGACAAAGGGTCGGCCAGGCTTGGAAAATAAAAATCCAGTTGGCAAACAGGTCAAACATCTCTACTTGGCTCCACTAACTGCCTTAAACAAAACTCTTTTCTAAAGAGTGTATGCCGTGAATTTGTGGCAGAATTTGGATGACAAATGTGAAAAAGTGAAGTATTAAAAGTGGCCAGGGTGGAATAAGGACATGAAAATCCGTTTTCTGATACTAAAACCTTAGAATATCACGGTTCACTGTGTAAAAAGCAGAACTTGCCTCATTTGACCTGAAGCTGCGACCCTGCATGCCATGCCTCCAGAAGGCCAACACGCTGTCCTGAAGGCAAACTAGGGCAAGTAAATGAAAAGGGAACAGAGATTAATATCAGAAACAAAAAGTAATCTTCTATACAAGGCGATTTGATTTGAGGGAACCTCATTTACAGAAGTGCTATATTGACATTAAATGTTGTTCTTTTGATTTGTTTTGATGCCCAAGCAGTAACAATTTAACAATTCCTTTAAAGCAGACTGGTTGATTTTTCAAAGAGGATGTTAAATCAGGGGAGCTCATACCTATGGATTCAATCTGGAAGTTAAAAGTGAGTTCTGCTGAGAGCTTTCGACTGGACTTCAAGCGACCTTGCAAATTCACAATCTTAATGCAGCCTAAGGAGAAAGAAGAAAAGTATTAAATGCATAAATTTGTCTTTAAAAAACATGAGGCAATGAATGTCCTGTACTCAAACACAATAAAGTATAGTTAATAAGGCAAGTAGAGATTTGATGTGGGAAGGCTGTGGGATTAAGTTACTGGTTTTTAATCTGTTCTGCTTTGTAATACAGTACTCATATATCAAAGGGAAGGTACAGCACCTATTCATTTCAAAATCATCGGTGAATATATGTATACATGAGAATTTGCAACATGTAAGTTACCATGGTAACCTCTTGAGGTTCTGTAGGCCTCATACACCTATCCTCCCATGTCAATGAATGGAAAAGGTCAATAAAATATAAAAAAAAGAAATGTTCTGTACTCACGATCTAAGCAGACTAATATTGTATCTCTCTCCAGCTGAGTCACATGGATCACACAGCTCTGAGGGGTGTCTGAAACAAACCAATCACCAAACCAACTTTTAAAGATGCTTTAGAAACAAACTGTTTTTTTTTATATATATTTATTCTTCTCCACTATTCCAATTAAAGCTATTTTTAAATATTTTCAGAAATTGATTGTATTTTGTTATGGTGGTATCGCAGTTCATTTTATTAGTCGAAAGTGACTCACCAGAATCAAACCAGTTGGAGGTGGAGTTGGGGTTGAGAGTCTCGAAACGGACCACCTGATTCAACTCCGTGCCTTTGCTGACAGCAATACAGATGAGAGGAAACTGATGCTCTGGTACCACTAACATCTCAAAGACCTCCAGTGGACATGGCAGTGGGAAGTCTACGTTCTGCAAACAATCAAAGTTGTTTGTTGAGGAGGCTATAATACCATTAAAACAGATGTTCGGATAACATCTAGTAGGCTCATTTTCTGTAAAAAGTAAGGCAGTGTTGTTGTTCTGACTAAGGGACTGTGCACCTGTAGAGTGGTATGCCTAGCAACATACAAACACTCACTTTCATGAATCCTAGATTACAGTTAATGGTATATGCTTTAAAAACAGGTTGCAGCTCCATCACTGATGCTTGTTGGTTCTAAACACCAGGAAGGCATTGAACTGAGCCCCTGAGCCATGTTACCTCCGGAACATGAACATTTTTTTTGTGCAACATAACAAAATACATGTAACAATTCAAATTTGTCAATTCAAAAGTTTTATTAACTTTTAAATATTTTGAAAGTATTGAGATAAATGTCAATAAACAGTGTTACGAACACGATTCTAATTTTTGAAGCCTACAGGATGCAGACAGGAGCTCAACCTTCAAATCACTTTCGATCTGTGTTTAGATCAACTTCAGTTTGTGAAAACAGCTTAGACACTAACTTGATGATAACTGAAAAAAATAGAGTTACATGGTTTTGGGCCCACCTTAACCAGCATGAACTTCTGCATGGACTCCACCCACTCAAACAGAGCAATGTTGGACTGAAAGGCACCGCACAGGTACTTGTGTCCTGTGTATGGATTTCTCACTGGCAATAAAATCACACAAACACAAAATACTTGCGTCATACCAAGGCTAAAAATGACAGCACTCAAAGCGATTAACACATTTATCATTGCTTTTGATAGAGACCCCGTTCATTTCCCCCATTCAAGTGTTAAATTTGTTCCTTTACAAAGCACATCTCTATACTGTTTGTAAATAACAGGTGTGGCTTGGTGAAAAAAAACCAAAGGCAACTCAATCGCCCCTTTAACATGACAGCAGTATAGAAATGGCTACACTTTCCCCATGTAAGTAAAAGGCAAAGGGAATTCTACGCAGCACCTAAACACGGCTCATTGTAGCCTCATATGGCCCACTGGCAGGAGGTGGTGACAAATTGTGCATGTTTATATTTTTTAGATAAGTTGTCTATGAATAATATCTGAAGCAACATTGTCATTGGTTATTGCTAGAGCCATTTTCTTTATTCTTCGACTTTGGCCACTTAAATGAAAGCGTTTTGTTGAAATAAATGACAGAAAATGTTTAAATATTCTCACCCACACAGCACTTCTGACATCCTTTAGTTTCAGGGATTTTATTGGACACTGTGAATTTCCTGAAAATTAAATGCAAAGTAAAAACTTTTCAGACCTTTCAGTACACGCAAATGCTCCAAACACACCAGACATGGATTCCGTGCTCACCTGGGGATTATTTTATCAGGCAGTTTGTGTGTTGGTATGGCAACCGGTAGTTTCTGCATTTGCCGAGCATGCTCAAACAGACCCGGCAGACTGTGAGAGTACAGGTGACATGCTTTTCCTGAGAAAAAAAAAAAAAAAACAGTGTGTGCAAAGAAATAATCATGATGTGACCTTTATATTAATAATATTACCTAGAAATGGCCTAAAATCACAGTGGGGAGGCTTGTTTGTTTATATGATACACAGACAATCTCTGAATGCAGTAACTTTTGAGTTCTTGGGATAAAATTGGCAGCATGTTCAGGGTCATCCAGAGCAGAGTTAGCTTGTTTTGTTCACTATTTTTTTCCAAACATGATGAATTGTAGAATCTAAATTCCTCGGAGTGGACGGTGATAAAAAGTGTGCCTATTATGGACTAGTGACCTGTCCTTTGACCCAGCTGGAGCAAAACCCAGTGACCCTGTGGACTGAGTAAAGAAAACTGAAGAATGGAAGAAAATATCTTTAGCTTTTAAGTAAACCCTCAGTAAGCACTATCCTGTGGTAATGGAAAGAGACTTGCACTCATTTGCATTGAATCATTAAGTAATGAAATCAAACAATTCTACCATAAACCATGCAAATCTACCCTAAAATAAAATTTGGTCTCAAAATAAAGTCAACGGACTCACTTTAAACAATAAGAAAACTCTTTTATTAAAACAAACCTTACCAGATATTGACAACAGGCTGTTGCTCATGACATACAGCCAAGTACATCTCCGGGGGAATAGCTGAGGAGGAAACAGAAATAGCTTCAGTACAAAACAACAAGAAACCTCATTAAAAGTTATCAAATGGATCATATTCAAGGGTTACGTAATAAATCATTACAAAGTGTCAATAGTAGCCCACCTGCTCCATGGAGGTCTCGTGCAGCTCATTAAGGTTTAGTGTGTAAATTCCTTCCTCCGCTCCAAATATTAGATACTGGTCTGAAATGCATGAACAGACGCATCAGAGGCGGCTTTCATTAGCAGATGATCATTTATGAATGTGATGGAGCTCACCTCGTGTGTCTGGGTTGATCCATGAGGTAGCGCAGTGGATTTTTAAAGGGCAGCCATTGAAAACTTTAGAGAAGCATGCTCCCATCTGCTCAAGTAAATACACATTTGTAAACAATTCACATTCCAACAAAGAACCGTACATATCTAATAAAACACTGACGTCAGAAAGGTATCAAAAGTTGTTCATAGCGATCTGGTTTAATGTAAAGCACTTACATGAACCTTTGGGGTTGGAGGAAGACCATTGCTTACAGGTTTCTATGGGAAAACAAGAGAGTATTTGAGAAAAATTTCAGAAAGAACCTAAAGAATAAAAACCAAAAGATGTAATTTGATGTTAAAATCTATACAGCTAGCATTATAACATAACATGCATCAACAATAGTCCTACAAACACAATCTCTCAAATAAAAAAAAAAAAATTCTTCTTTTAAAAGGGAAACCGTCCTAATAGCATTTTTTTTTTCTGGTAATAGCTGAACCCTCTACAAGAATTTATTGTGAAAAACCTTCTCTCAGAGAGAAACTGCTAGTTGTTTTCCTCAATTGTAAGTTGCTTTGGACAAAATACAAAATTCTACAAAATAAAAAAGTACATATCTGATTATTTGCAAAAATCCATCACATTATTTAAATTCTAGTAAATGTATCTTTTGTAATAACTACTACATAGAATAACAAATAAATCTTAATTTATGGTTTAAAGGTATAATATGTGAGATATATGGAAAAAAGAGATTTCTTTATACCTAAAGATTTTCTTTATACCTTACATTTAATTTCTTAAAAAGGACTGTTTTGGAAATGGTACACCATGTGGTATCCAAGAAGAAATACCTCCATCATTGTTCAATGTAAAAAGAAAACACAAATATCATAATTTTAAGTAAAAAAAGGGGAAGCATTCATGTTTTTTTTCTGTTTCGAAACAGTGTGTTGAAATTACCACTGTGATTTCTGTGAATCATTTGCCCCCTGATAAATTCAATTAAATAAAACAAACATAAATATGGATAACCCATTTAAAGTGAACTTAAGGTATAAACCTCAACTCATTTGTAGGTTCCAAAAATGCATAGAAATCACATGACTTCCACATGGTTAAAATTCCTAAAATACTACGTGACATTTGACCACTACAGCTTGCATTTACAAAACAAACAGGAACAGGAACTGGACAGGGTGGGGGGCGGCGTGATGGGGTGTATGTGGCGCATCAGTCACTGATTTGCTACAGAGCACTAACATTCAAACAACTATTTTATCTCTGCATTTCACAATTTAATGTTTATTAAAAGTTTTAATTAAATGTAGTTTTTATTTTTTGTTTCCAGTGTAAAGCACTTTGAATTACATTGTGTATGTAATGTGCTATACAAATAAACTTGCCTTTAAGCTACCTCACATGACCATAATTATGACAAGGATGATGTGAGCTGAAATTTTGTCAGTAAAAAAAAATTATGTGAAATACATCAAAGATCCAGGTTTTTATGTGTTTATATTTAACAACTATAATCGATATGCAGATTTATTTTTAAATATCACATATATTTAATATGATTATATATCTAAATGACATTAGAGTGATCATCAATGTAGGATTTCAAAGAGGAATGTGAAGCCATACAGGAAAATCCTTCTTGTCCTTTTGTGTTGGAACAGCAGGGGGCATCGTGGACTGGCTCTCTGCAGAGGGTTCGCTTTCACAGACCCCGTTGCCTATGAGGGTGAAATAATAACAAATGACAACAGGAATTGTTATGAACCCAATCTTAAACACAGGTATCCAACAGGATACAAATACGAATTAAAATAGCTTTAAACACCATAAGCGTTTGCATTGTTATTAATATTTTTTACCACGCTACTACTGTTAACACACAAACTACTACGTAAAAGAATCTACAAAGATTGAAATCAATGACAGCCACAATGACTGGCAGGATAATGATGGTTTCACAAGGGAAGGAACACATGGGTGGAGTGGGTGATTCAGGATGTCCTCAAGAGGGTGTTAGACATTTTCACATGCCAACACCTCCGCCATCACATCGGTTGACAGGAAGGAACAGCATGAAAACTGACTTGCAGCTAACTAATGGGTTGGGTTGATCTATGGGATTCAATATGGTCTTACTTTCTCCTTCATCATCACGTTCCTCATCATCATCATCAAACGAGACCTGAAGTCTCTCGCCAAACTGACTACATATCCCAGCTTTCCCTTGGGGCTCCCATGGGTCATGTTCTTCTGGACAGGTCTCATTACCTAAACTGTTAAGCTTGTTTGCAGGCAGCCGAGGAGGCGGAGGTCGAGGGGGGACATTTGTGGATGATCGAGCTGGGCTTTCAGACTCTGGACTGTGCTTAATGGTACCGTGGTTCCCCTCGTGATCAGCAGAGGGGCTTTGATTTGCTCCAGGACAGGGCTTTGGCTGGAAAGAGCAAAGCAAAATTAGCAGCAGTGCAATTTTCTATCAGATCAATACAGGAATCGCAAAAAAAGTGGTTGCAAAAAACAAACAAAACATACTACATTCATTTTTCATGAACTCTATTCACAGCTGTGTTCGTATTTAACAGCTGTGATCATATTTACTGATTTCTTGGCTTTCTCAGAAAGTTTGATTTATAACACGAAAGCATTTCACCACTCATAGCTAGTGATTGGGTGAAAACATTTATTGTCAAACATCTGCATTTACTCTTTTTAAATCATAATGACAACAGTCAATTACCAATGACCTTGATCAAAAGATTTTGACCCAAGAGAGTGGCTTTAAACGTAATCGTCTTCACCTCCGACCTCCGTGATTGGTCTTCTACATTTCTTTTTCCTGATAGATCCTTGCCTCTTTCATGCAGTGATGCACTGACATTTCTGAATTCAAAAGAGCTGTTAAAGGACCCACAGGAAAAGATAGTTGAACTGTACAGGAAAACTTCATAAAAAGGAACCGGCAAAACCAATCAGCAGTGTTCAAACTCTGATTAAGAAGAGGAAAGTGAGGGATATGTTGAAACCTGTGAGACCAATAAAAATTCTGCTACAACTGCCAGCAAAATTGTAAGGGATGCAAAGAAAAGTCCACAAATAACTTCAGCTGAAATACAGGGCGATGTTTGTGTCTGTTTCAAGGAGCACAATAAGGAGAAACTTAGTTAAATAGTTGAATGATCGAGTTGCCAGAAAAAAAAGCCATTACTATGGAAATGACACTTAGTAACCCACTTACAATACGCCAAACAGCTCAGAGGCTTCTGGAACAAAAATGTTTGGAGCAATTTGACCAACATGGAACTTTTTGGCCATAATCATAAATGCTACATTTGTAGAGGAGTCCCCATTTCCACTTTGAAACAGCTGGAGATGGCAGCTACTGGCATGGCCATCTCAATCTCTGGATCTAAATATAACTGAAACACTCTGGGGGGAATTCAAACATGCAGTTCATTCAAGAGCCAAAGAATTTACAAGAAATGGAGGCTTTTTGGTCTGCTTTACCAACAGAGAAGATAAAGAACCTCATTGACAACTCCCCCAAGAGACTTCAGGCTGTCACTGATGTTAAAGGGGAAAATACTAAATATTAAGAGCTTAAGATATTATTTTTAAAGTGTATAAACATTTGATCACGGTTATTTGAAAAGTTTCTGTTGTCATTATAATTTAAAAAGAGTAAACACAGCTGTTTGACAAGAAATGGCTTCACCCAACCACTAACTATGAGTGGAGAAAAAAAAGTGTTTTCTTTCATTGATTCATTCATTTTCCAACCCGCTTATTCCCTTTTGAGGTCATGGGAGTCTTCCGGTGCCTATTTACAGCACACATTGGGTGACAGGCGGGGGTAAACCCTAAACAGGTTGCCAGTCCATCGCAGGTTATCATTCATATTTTCTGAAAAATGGCCAAGTAAACGTACGAGCACAACTATATGAAAATACAATGACATTATAAATTATATCATTCATATTCTCGGTTAAAATTATACATTTAAAATGATCATGAAAATCTAAAGGGCTGTAACCATATGTTGAATAAAACCATGGACGTCACCCATCATTTTTGGAACACACCTAAAAGTGAGCATTTTTTCTCATCAGTGTGTTAATATAGGACGGTATAAAATGGACAAAAGCTGGGAAACAGCAGAAGATCTGAGATGACGAAACCATAGACCTAGTTTCCTCAGATCTGGTCTATGGCTGTCAATCAAGTTGCTAGATCAGATACGCACAATTTTAAGGTTCTTGTACATAATAATGCACGATTCTGCTTGAAAAAAGAATGGTAAAGCTTGTAAAGAAAAAAGGAGGTTGTGCTGGCTTATGTATATTCGTGATTCATCTGCATATATATACCCATATATATTAGGGGTGTAACGGTACGCTAAAATCGTATTCGGTTCGGTACAGTGTCTTGGAGAGCTCGGTTCGGTTCATTCGGTTCGGTACAGAACAATAAGAACTTACATAATCTTTATTTTGAAAAGCTGCCAATAGGCAATAGAATTCTTGAATAACATAAATAAAAGTGACACTTTTGGGTAAATTTTTAAATAAATTGCACTCTTTATTAAGAAAAACACATTTTAAAAAAAAAAAAATGAAATACTGCAACTAGTTAGGATAGATTAACCTATCCACATTTTCTGAAGAGAGCACAGATCTGGTTATAATATCTCCAGCAGTAGAAAATGTTGATGTGTTGCCTGCCCGATCTCCGTGGAACAATGTCGGCATACAACTTTAAATTTATCCACTCGTCTATCCCCGTTATATATTTTAACAGAGAAGCCAAAGTGTTCCCAAACAGGAGAGCGTAGTGAGGTGGGAGGGTCTTCAAGCTCTGGCTTCTCTTTCTCTGTGTCCATTTCTCACAGCTACCCGACGTGCAGCTGTGTTTCACTCAATAGCGTCCGTGCGGAAACTCGCATAGGAACATAGTTCCACTGCGCTTAATATCGCGCTAATAATACATTTGTATAATTTAATAAAAATACCGAATACCGAAACGGTACGCAAGTGTACCGAACCGAACAGGCCGTACCGAAACGGTTCAATACATACCGTGAACCGTTACACCCCTAATATATAGATAATGTTTGTATCAGAGTCTAAACATGTTTTAGTATATATATATATATATATATATATATATATATATATATATATATATTCTCACCTTTGGAGGAAGAGGTGGAGGGAACTTCGGTCTCATGGTGGAACTTTTCTTGCTGAAACGATGCAGAGATTCAATTTAGATTATGCAGAAAACAAATAAGCCATTAACACAATATTAATCCACCTCAGTGTTTCATCTCACACTGGACCAACAACAAAGGGATAGAAGACAGAAAACAGATGAGAAACACTCATGCACCATTGCATACAAAGAATATTTATTCACCCTCAAATCACAAACCTGTGAACCCTTATTGCCTTCAATGGAGCTACAGATTAGCAGTTTACCATATGCACAAATATAGAAAGCACAAAACTGCCAAATTTTGGCAGTGAGTAATCAGATTTTTTATTTGATGGTGAATAAAAAGTAGGTAAAAATCTGGTTTTAATCATTTAAAGCCAAGAACAATTTATGGCAAAATGATATTTTAAAACATTCTGACAGAAGGAAGAAGAGATGGTGTGTCCAGAGTGGAAATGAATGAAAGGAGAACAGTTCATGATACATTGGCAACCTTTACGATTAAATGATAGTGTCAACGATAAAAAAAATAGTATGCGACAAAAAATAAAAAGAGTAAATTTATTCAGATGAGTCACAAAGAAATGCATTATGCATTTGCATATGTCATAAGGTTGCCAGTGCATCTTGATCATAAAGTGTTTTAACCTTTAAGCAGCAGGGAGAGATCGGCTATTTAATCAGAGGAACTTACTGTTGCAATTCATCATCATGATCATCACCATCATCTTCACCCTCATCATCATCCTCCAAATGTGCCTCATGCCCCCTAATGAGGATTGAGAAGGTTGTGGTGCTCATTCATTGAGGATTATCAGTTGCATTAGGTATGAGCTAATGAGCCATTCACACAGGTTGCTCTTTGCTGCTTTAACTGCACAAAAATATGTATTTGCTTCTTTATTTATATTTATATCAAAATTACAATATAAGTGACATATATGGAATTTTTCATTCAGTTACAAAGATATCCTGTGTGAATGTGCATCCAAAGAAAGCATAACACAGATCTGTTGCATAGATACATTATTAAGGGTGTGGTGGGGCATATGCATTATACTTTAAACATTTGTGAACTCCTTTAAAGGTGCCTTATTGTCATATTTTTAAAGCATTTATAATTTGAGCCCTCTATATTATCATTATATGGTTAATCACTTTAAAAATAGAAAATTAACCGTAAAAACGTCATTGAATCACCTATTTTAAGCATTCGCAAAAACACACCGTTCACCTCTTCCTCCCACACTCATGCTTTCACCACACCCCCTGCCGACCCACTGCTGATAAATTAATTTTACCAGTAATAAACTAATTCAAAGTAAATTAAATAAATTTCTTCATTGATATTGAACTCTCTACATAGATGTGAGCTGTGTTAGCGATTATTCTGATTGGTCAGTGGGAGGAGCTAAAACTATGGCCGGTGCTATGATCATCGAGTCGTTTTCAGCTTACAAAAAATAAAAATAGGATTACACAAACATTCATGAAAGATTTTGAATAATGGTTATCGAATTAGCCTTTTTCAAAAAGTGTTTCTTCGAGGCCATACGCAATTTTTAAAGACTTTTGCTGTTTTGTTCCAATCCTGTTGCGGTTTTCATCCAGCCTACTTGCTTAAAGACTGTACAATTATTCTGACTAGACAGATGTTTGGAAATAAATCTAGACATGCATGGATAGATATCATTTTTGAGGCACTAACTGGTTAATCTTTCCCAAAGGAATAGAAAATGAATCCTATGGCAGAGATAACAACAATCTCACACATAGCATTTGCAAGCAAATCATCCTTTGGTTCCACTCGGACAAGCACAAAAGGGCAAGGTTAGGTCACATCAAATATTGATCATATGGAAAACCAGCAATGCAGAGAGAGGTAGACGTAGAGGTAGAGAGAGAGGCTGCCGAAGATAAGAGCTGCGAGAGAGCACGGGAGTGAAGGACACAAACACAGCAATGCTTTCTACCTCTGATGCAGCTCCTCTTCAACTGATTTCAAGAGACTCCTGTAAAGAAAGGATGCAAAACAAAATAAATAAATAAAAGCTGGTCAGGAACAGGTGACTTTTCAGAACAGAGACACATGATGAACACATCAAGGGATCCATTAGCCTTCAATGATTCAAGCCTAAATAAACAAGCATTTATTTACTACAGTGTCTTTCGTGACACTGGGAAACTGTGGAATTTTAAGAGAATGTCTGTCTCTGAGCTTTAAAGTTTTCTTGACTTAAATGCATTGTCATATAACCAGTATTATAGGATGGTCATTTTGAAAAAACTAATTATAGTCACATTTCCTTTTATGGGACATGACCAAGAGATAAAAAGCCATAATGGATTTAAGAGTCATGAAGTCAAAATGAAGGGTTTCTAGCTAGCAGGCTCTCTGCATTACATCAAGAAAATTCAACATAAATATCATCACAACATTTTATTTTTATTTTATTTATTTTTTTGCCATTTTTACACAGGGCAGTTTGTAGGCAGGAAGAGAAGCAGGGAGAGAGGGGAGAAGAATATGAAATGACCCCAAATTCGGGTTGATGTATATGTCACGCTACCTTAAACCCTCCAACACTGAAGCTTGACTTATTTTTTTAAGAGTTATTAAGTACCGTATTTTTCGGCTCATAAGACGCACTTTTTCTTCCCCAAAACTGAGGGGGAAAAGTTGGTGCGTCTTATGAAGCGAATGCAAACCGCCGCGAAGTCCGGTAACGGCCGTATGGGAGGTGTAAGAGCTCCGGAGCTAGGCCGAAGCCGGCGGCCATATTTGTTTACCAAGCGCTGCGCGCTGACGTCATCGCCCATCTCTGCCATTGCGCGGACGTAACGAAAACGGGGGGAAAAACTACATTTCCCACAATGCCTTTGGCATCCGCATCCATACTTACGTCACGAGCGAAACTACAGAGATCAACTGCTGTGTCTCACAACGTAAGTCTCTTGCACTTGAGTGATCTCTCACGCTACAAACCCGTTTTCTCACGCTAAAATACATTTTAAGATGTGAAATGGGCACAGCTCATAGTTTGTCTGCTATGTTTTTGAGCCTGACGATAAGATGATGATCGATAAGCATCGTCTTCAGTCTGTGAGGGTTTTATTTCCACTAAGCATTCACTTGGACAGTTTCACAATCTTGGACAGTTTGATCCTTTATTAATGGAGTTATTTCAAAAGGATTTATATTAGAACAAAAAGCATACGCTTGTTTCCAGCGCTCGCTCTCTCTCTCTCTCTCTCTCTCTCTCTCTCTCGCGCACGCTCGCGTGAGGTAAACAAAACGCTCTCAATGACTGAAACTCTTCTTTCCACACATGTACATACGAGATAACAAACGTAAGTAACGTGTTCTGCAATTAGGGAGTGTTTGATTACAGGGGGGCTCGACTTAAAAAGTTTGAGAACCACTGTATTATTACTAATGTGGGGGCAATCTTACTAGCTATAATTAGTAATGTAGTGACAATGTTACTGGCTATTATTAGTAATGTAGTGACAATGTTACTAGCTATTATTAGTGATGTAGTGACAATGTTACTAGCTATTATTAGTAATGTAGTGACAATGTTACTAGCTACTAGTAGTAATGTAGTGACAATGTTACTGGCTATTATTAGTAATGTAGTGACAATGTTACTAGCTATTAGTAGTAATGTAGTGACAATGTTACTAGCTATTATTAGTAATGTAGTGACAATGTTACTAGCTATTATTAGTAATGTGGTGACAATGTTACTGGCTATTATTAGTAATGTAGTGACAATGTTACTAGCTATTATTAATGTAGTGACAATGTTACTGGCTATTATTAGTAATGTAGTGACAATGTTACTGGCTATTATTAGTAATGTAGTGACAATGTTACTGGCTATTATTAGTAATGTGGTGACAATGTTACTAGCTATTATTAGTAATGTGGTGACAATGTTACTGGCTATTATTAGTAATGTAGTGACAATGTTACTGGCTATTATTAGTAATGTGACAATGTTACTGGCTATTATTAGTAATGTGGTGACAATGTTACTAGCTATTATTAGTAATGTGGTGACAATGTTACTGGCTATTATTAGTAATGTAGTGACAATGTTACTAGCTATTATTAGTAATGTAGTGACAATGTTACTGGCTATTATTAGTAATGTGGTGACAATGTTACTAGCTATTATTAGTAATGTAGTGACAATGTTACTGGCTATTATTAGTAATGTAGTGACAATGTTACTGGCTATTACAGTATTACTAATGTGGGGGCAATGTTGCACTGGAACAGTGATGGTGATAACGAATGGTGGACTTTAGAATGATGAGTGGGGGCAAAGAAAAACATTACAGCCTTTTTTTTGTTACTTTTACTGTTTACTGTCTGTTCATGTTACATGTTTGACTGTTAACTTTTACACAGTTGATATAAAATATTTTACAACAGTATTTGGTTCAGAATCTTTTTTTTCTAGATCTTCCCCTTTAAAATTGGGTGCGTCTTATGTGCCGGTGCGTCTTATGAGCCGAAAAATACGGTACATCATGTATAATTATTACTGAACTGTTCGCTACACCCTCCTCGGTTCGGTGAACTGTGGTTTTTCAGTTCATCACTTGAAATATGTATTATTATTAGTTGTCAGGGAATGAAACACATGTCCGCGAGCAAATATCCAATCAATTAACTGCTCCTTTGTGTAACTATCCAATCAGTGAGCGCTAAAGTTAGAGGAGGGTGGGGTTTGCTTGTTTCATCATTGGAGGAATTGTCAGCGCTGAAGGGACGGCGTTTGCTTTTTTTGCTGATGAATACAACGCAGATTAAAAAAACTGTAAAAAAAATGTTTTTGTGTACCAGGAATTATTATGCAAAAAAGAATAATTTTCGCTTCTCTGTGTTAGATTTAGCAAAATAAAGTGAATTCTATCAAACGCCCATTATTTATTCGATCCAAACCGAATAAAAAAAAGTGATTAAAACCGCGGTATGTACCAAACTTGTGTGCCGTTGCATCCCTAATGAATATGGTTCTCCTTGCTTTGCCAGTAAGTTTCATGTTTACAGCTTGATACATGTCATGTTTACAATTTTTTAACTTAATCATTTTTGTTATTTAGGCTTTTTCTTGTTAATTGAGTTACTTTTGAGACACAGTAATTAAGATAAGTATTTTAAATACTACAGTTGTACCTTGAGATACAAAAGCTTCCGAAATACAAAAGGTCTCTCAAAAAAAATTTTTCTTCAGGATACGAAAAAAATTCCAAGATACGACAAACAGTTCTGCTCTATTATCCGCTTGTTAAGTCTGACGTTGTACAGCGCATCCTCCCGAGTCCCCCATTGACATGAGCGAATCATTACGTATAGATTACCAATAATGTGCTATAATAAATGTTAGAGTCAAGGTGTCGTAAAAGAAATAACATTTATAACGTAGAAAGTGCTGTTCTGTAGCGCAAGTTAGAGAAACCCTGTGACGCGTTCTCAGAAGCTCTCTCTCCATCCCTTCTCACGCACTGTTGGTACGGTCTGTGTATGTGCTTGGTTTCGTTATTTTGTGAAATATCTCGAGAAAGTTAACTTTCATACATACCGCTGTAATGCTTTCTGCATCCGTTCCACCTCCTCCGACACATCGCTTCACTCTCAAGGTAAGGTTTCACCTTTGTGTACATATTACATATTTTACTTGTGTTTTATTCTGTTTTATTATCATTTATTACATTAACAATGTGTAGATTAAAGGATTGAAGAAACATTACTTGATTTTTCTCTGGTTTTCCATTCACTTATACTGTTGTTTCTGAGAGCCATTACACGGATTAGGCGTTTTACAACGTCTTCCTTCGAGACATAAAAAATGCAGGATACGAAAGACCCCCTGGAACGAATTAATTTCATATCTCGAGGTACCACTGCATTTTAATTTGTAACTAATTAGTAATTCGTAACTTGTCCAACGCTGTGTGTGATATAAAACCTTTCTCTGTGTTTTGCATCCCTGCATGACACGGGACATGCAAGAATGGAGAAAACATTTGGTTGAGCGTAAAAGCGTGTCACTAGTTTTGCTTCGTATGATTCGCTCTTTGGATTGGCGCTGTGAGGGACCTCTGATCGCTCTTACTATTGTGAATATTGACACATCGATTGGAGCACCCTTAGATCAGGAGTTTTAATTGTTCCATCGGCTCATACAGATCCAAAATGTAGCAGGTTGTAAGGTCAAAACCCATTCTTCAGTAAAAAAAAAACAACAAAAAACAAAACTTCCCCTGCATGCCTCCTTCTTTCTCCCTGAATCTCTTCCGGTCAACATGCGAACCAATTTCTTTCCAATAAAACCTTTATTGTGTGTTTTTGTGCACTTGAAGTTTATATTTTTTATGTGACAGTAAGCATTCTTAATAATTCCCCACACAATCATGAAAAATACTCAGTGACAAATGATCCCACTGTAAACAAGTGAAAAACAAACCCTCGGTTAATGATAGGCGCATTAAAAAGCAAAAAAGGCACACAGCCAATGACGAAAGGGCATTTGAGCCAAATCGCATCAGCCAGTGTTTAACAGCACTAATCGAACGGTCCATGGAGTGTCCCAACCGTAATTCTATGATGTACAGCCACTGCAAACAAGCAGCATTCCTCTACGGAACACACACAAGTGATCAAATGGAAATAAATGAGAAGAGTGCTGTTATTTATCATTTCATGATTATTATGTGGTTATTTCAGTCTGCTCCAGCTTGACTACCGCTCAGCACACTTTGACAAGTGAGTTCATGGACTAACTCTGCCATTATTGAGAAGAAGACGTGATTCACGTGTCACAAAGTCATGGATTCTCTTACGGGCAAATACGGGGCCAGGGCTCCACATGCTTCCGCCACCAGAAGTCTTCTCTCTGGATATTTGTGGTTGATCTGAGAGAGAGAGAGAGAGAAAAAGCAAGTGTGACAACAGACATAGAAAGACACAACATGGCAGCGTCCTATCCGGCCCTGACCACAGGACTGCACACTCATCCGTGCTCTGTGGAAAACACATTTGCTTTTCACTGTGAAACTTTTTTTATTTCCATGAGGCCATGATGTTGAAATCACTCCATGAGTCTGAACTACCACAGTTAAAAAGGTTCACTTTATAACTCACCATACAGATCATTTTCTAGACCTTTTGCAAAAATAATTGTCACAAAACAAGTTTCACCAACTAATGTTTCAGTAACTTGAGTAAATGGACAAAAAATTTAAGAGATGTGTATTTCAAATTGCCATATCTCTGATCTCGAAAAAATCTCAACAGAGACTGAAAACAGAGACAAACAGACCTTTCGAGAGATGTTACATTTATTATGGTAATGACGTCATTGCGTGTCAGGGAGGTTTGTGGAGCGTTTTCCTGTGATTTCTTTAGCGGAGATTTCATTGTAAATATTTTACTTATATTGTATATAATAGTATAAGCATTGTCTTAGTAGTAGTAATAGGTTTATTAGTGTTAGATTGTATTTCTTATTTGCCGGGTTATAGGTCCGTGATTCTTCCACATTCGCGTATGAAGTGTGACTTTTTCTGTATTTTGTCAAAGTGAAGTGTTCAATTTCAGTGCCAAAACACTTGTAAAAAGTGAAGATAGATGTTAAGATGATCGTCATGAGTGAGGAGTGCCCCTGAGAGACTTGTAGAAGAGGATGCAGCAGCAGCCAGGGGGCGTGTCACCGTCTCAATCACAGTAAGTAAAGTTTTTATACACAGGGTATTTTCCCAGCTTCATAACAATAATGTTTTTCAACATACAGTGTAATTTTTCTAATTGACACAATATGATATTGCTTCATTACTGTTCATGCTCTTGAATTCAACATTATATTGCTTAATTCATTATTTTTATTTTATATTTTGCAAATTTTTGTACAGAAATACAAGGATTTCTTTTGGACAAATGTAATCTAACATATGACACAATGATTAGGATACCAGGCGAACTGTAAAAGGTAGTAAAAGCAGTGGGGCCGCGGCCCAATCTCGGTCAGCAAGCGCCAACTAGTTCAGTTGAGTTGAGCCGGCTTCGCCGTTACGTTCTTGCTGTACTCGCTCCAATACGGAGTTCAATAAAAGAGCCGTTGGACAGCCGCACGACCACGTTGTTTCTTGGACACCAACTTGTCTTGGAGTCTTACCGCAGAAAGAAGATCTTTATTTTCTGTCCTCTGACTCGCAGCAGAGAATGCTGTTGATAGCCTAGTCTGATAATTGTTCCCTGATGCTACTTTTTACAGAATAAATGGGAGAAAGCAGTCACAGACGACATGGAGAAGTTTTTAAAATGAAAAAATGAAGAAACAAGTTCTGCCAGTTCCTCTTCAAAGGCTAAATTTATACGAAGATAAAGATGAAGACACAAGATTTTCCTTATTATTGTTGATTTAATTATTAAACACAAATCAAACAAGATGTGGATCAATTTACATAAACAAGTTATTTGAATGGGTCTTGAATCACGTTGTACGGGGAAAGTTGGGCCTAGTGTCAAAAAGGTTAAGAAACTCTGAGTAAAAGGGTTAAGAGTAGAGATGTTCCGATACTATTTTTCCCCTCCCGATACCTGGGCTCAGCGTATCGGCCGATACCGAGTACTGATCCGATACCTGGGTGTGTATCTGTATAATTGTATATCTGTAGCCCTGTA
The DNA here is from genome assembly GCA_007224835.1 of Danionella cerebrum. Lineage (NCBI taxonomy): Eukaryota > Metazoa > Chordata > Actinopteri > Cypriniformes > Danionidae > Danionella > Danionella cerebrum. The sequence continues at coordinate 308,396 of SRMA01027010.1, forward strand.
TTAATTGACATTTTATGCATTTTATGTTGTGCTTCAGATATTCTCAATATGGCAATGGCAATAATCATTATGGACATGAAAAAATGTTTTTATAGACACACCTATCTTTGAAATGTGGATACAAGAGAGTTGCAACTGCATACAAGGGCTCTTCCTCGATGGTTGCAAATCATTTCTTGATGGCCTCATGAAGAGTGTTTTTCATTGTTTTTATATCAGTGTCCTCCTGGCTCTCCCGAGCAAGGTGCCGTTTTAGAACTGTAACTGAGGGGATCACTTCCGCTACAGACGAGGTGGAGGAGCTAATCTGTTTTTTCATGTTGCTTGCATTGTCGCGCAAAATCGATACTGGCATCAGAATCGGAACAACTCTAGTTAAGAGTAGAGAGAGCTATCATTTTTTTAATAGGTGCACATAAAAAATAGGATGAGATTTCCTGTAGAGTTTCCAGTAGTTAAGGGCCATGATACAAAAGATAAACATTATGACATTTTCAGAGCTTTACACACGTTGGACATTATTTAGGACAATTTTTAAAACTGTAATATTTTGCTCACAATTTCTGAAAATAAATTTCTCAGCATGTATTTTTTTTGGTCTTATAGGGCTTCTATGACCCTTCTATACTGGTTCTCAATGACCAGTTGTTTGGTAGGTAATCTGTTAAATGCAAATAGGGAAGCACAGGCGGACCCAAATGCAATTCAAACTTAAGTCTTTAACAAAAAAAGGAAAAAAGTCAAAACAATATCACGGCACCAGGAGCCTGAAACAGACTATTACAGAGAATTACTGATGAACTGGCCCAATCTCACAGGACATAGAAAAGCTCGAGCAGTGTCCACAAAAAGGGAAGCCGTGGAGAGCCTCCGGCTCTGAGCAACCACTGTTCTCAACAGCTCGCAAAAATAAACTGGCCGACCGGACAGCAGGACAGATCCGACTCGACTCGACTCGACAGGAAGGAAAGGTGTAAGGCTTATCTTAATACATACAGCTAACTATGGCGATCAGAAATTAATCGTCTGACAAGGAGAAGCTTGAGGAGAGAGACTACGAAGGAAAGTTAATAAGTGCGCAACGGAAAATCGGTGCGCGTAACCGAGTCAGGCAGGTGCTCTAAATGAGAAGCAATTAGTCAATGTTTTAGAGACTGACAATCAAATACCAAATATCAAATTTCAAGCAATAAAAATAGTACAAAATAGCATGTATAAATAGTTTAGTTCTGACTAAATTACTGTGTTAATGCATGCAATTAATTTGTAATATTTAAAAAAAAAGTGTATTTTTTTTGTTCAGTGTGCAAAGAAGTATGGATAAGACCAAGGAAGGACTTTTTTTTTAAATCACAGTCTGTTATATCAATGCATTATATCATTTATTTTTTACCTTTACACAGTTTCACAGTTTTCCTCATGTATTTACTTCTACCTTGGTCATATGAACGGAGTTATGTCAAAAGATTCGCTCCTTCTGTTTAATCTCATCACTCCGTGCCTAAGAACATCCATCACATTAACCTCCAGAGAGATGATCATTCTACTTACAAAGAAAGGCAGAGGAAGACGATAACTATCACAGAAAAACTCAAACCTCTGGAAGGTAGAAGCTCTGCGGCTGTAAGGCGCCATTAAGGAATAAATGCAATAAAAGAAGCAAAAAAAAAAAAAAAATCAATTGAAGCTGTAATTTATTTAGGACAAATCATTTTTTCATTAAACAAATGCATAAATAAAAATGTATTTAATTATTTAGGCCTATATCCTCATTTGTTCATTTATTTATTCTATTAATTCAGTCATTTTCTTATGCATATTAATTCATTTATTAGTTTAATTAGAAATAATAATTTAACCGTTTATTCATCATTCATTAATCTATTCGTTGGGCAGAAATGAGCAACTCACTGGGGCTCAGTCATTTAAAATGTACGGTAATACTGTATACCGAGGTAAGATGGGGAGGAAATTTGATGGTATCAAAATGTGGATAACGCCCAAATCTAGTGGATGTACCCCTCCAGAACTGACCTGTTCCCAACACTGCGGCAGGAGCTCAGCTTCCACCCGCGTCGGACCAACGTGACGTGCGAATGCAACACAGCCGGTCAAAATCATCTGTCTACAGAGCAGCAATAGAGACAACACGTTACCAAAGCCCCATTGGTCAGGTACACATGCGCACAAGGACACACACACACACACACACGCACGCACACGCACACACACACACCTCTGCTCATCATCAGGTCTCTTGATAAGATTAAAGAGGATGTGCAGAAGCTGGTCTCTTTCTTTGGGCTCGGGATGCAGGCAGGCCGTGCACAGAATGAGAGGAATCAGCTCCTGTGGACACATGAATAAGATTGGAGGTTTAATTTCATAAAGCAAGGATGGAAACCAACACAAGATACATGCACCCAATCGGACGGGGAATTTCGGCAAGCAGGTCTCCTTGAGCACACCGGGATTCTACTTTACTGAAGAAACACCTTCACCACAGAGAAAAGAAAGAGGCTACAACCACAGCACCAGACAGTTGCTTTTTATATAATATACAGATATTTATCGTACTAGTTTTATTATTTTAAACATTAGATTTTCTGTCCTTGTTAATAGTTTTATGTGGTATGATAAGAAGAGAACACAGGTTTATTAGAAAAAAAGGGGGAAAAAAACATTTTTCAAGCAATAATCTAGAGCAGGGGTGTCAAACATATGGCCCGCCGGGACCGTTTCGGAACGGGAGCTCACAGTGAATAGGATTACAAATGTAGAATTTTAATTTCGAAAGAATTGCTTTGCTAGTAAATAGTTTTTCACCAAGCCTTGCGTGTTAATATAACGGGTCTATTTTTCCTGGCGGAGGTATACGCGCAGTGAGCAGCGCGGGCGCCGGCCGTCTCTATGCGTCTCTGACTTCGGTTTCCCCTTTAAATGACGATGATTCGTTCTGCAGGAGTCAGAACCGGTAACACCATCATCGCTGTTGTGCTGCTAAAAGCTTGTCGATTTTTAAAGTGGAAACTTTCTGAGGCTAAAGTCTCAGTACAAAGCTAAAGCTAACTCTTTACTGATTTACTGTTTTGTTTTAAGACAATTCAGTAGATTTTTATAATTTTTAAGCTGTGTTTATTTAAAATGGTAGTGTTGCTTTATAAAAACATTACAAGAGTGTTCTTCCATCTAACCCACTGTTTAGTTTTGTAGTTAAACTGGGAGCTCAATATGAAGAGTTTCAATATGAAGTGAATGACTCTGAAGCACATTATACATTGACGATTTTCTTTTTTATTTGTTTTTTCAAAACATTTTTTGTGGAAATATTTCATTAAAATGTTTTACTTTCAGAATATGGTTCTTTGTTGAAAAAACACAAACTATTAATAGGAATAATAAGACATATTTAACGAATTACTCAATAAAGGCAATCAATGATTATTCTAAATGAGTTTGACACCCCTGCCCAAGATGCATTTTTGAACAAAAATGACATGAAATGCATGTACAGCTTTAATCATAGATTGTGCCAAGTCACAAATACTGTGAAAAGGGCAAAGTGTAAGATGTTTGGGAACACCCGGACTTCAATTAAACTGAGTGAATAGGTTTGTGGAGTCAGGGAGGTACGAACCCAGTGCTGCTTTGACACACCTGTACTTCTTTTATTTTGGTCCAGACCAAGTGGAACAACTGACACATTGCTGCCATTGTCTCCAGATTTAATCCCCATTCAGATCACACTGATCGCTTTGGTGCGGCACTAGTTGAAACGCAGCCATGCGACTAGGAGTGTGGCAATATCTCGATGTGACAATACATTGCGATATTTTATTGCCCAACAGATTATCGATACACTTCTGCTTAAGTATCAATATTTTTATTTAATATTCTGCCGCTATGAAGGGCTCTGTCGTTTGTTACTTATAGTGCAATTATCCGGCGCTACGCTAGGGTCGCACCTCACGGTTAGAGCGGCAGCCAAGTGGGAGGAAGTCGCCTGGAGATAAACACACACACAGACACAAGAGGTCATGGCGGAGTCAAGTGAAGGAAAGAAGTTGAAAGATGCACCGGTATTATACAAGTCAAAAGTGTGGCTTCATTTCGGGTTTTATGAGGAAGGTACAAAGCTGGAGAAGGACTTTGCTATATGCAAAAACAAAAATAAGGTACACAGGAAACACGACGAGTATGCACAGCAACTTGCAGCGCCATCATCCAGATCTAGTGTGCCAAAAAAAGGCCGTGGCTGTTAGAATGGCTGCTCAGACCAATGTGGACACATTATTTCAAACAAAACTTCCATTTAACTCTCCCAGGGCAAAGTCAATCATGCACAGCAAATCTGTTTGCATTTGCAAGGATCTTCGGCCGTACAGCGTGGTTGAGAATGACGGATTTTGATTTCTAATGCGGACCCTTGAGCCGCGCTACCAATTACCAAGTGGAAAACATTTTACCGAAAAAACAATACCTGCTTTGTATCAAGTGGCCAAAGCTCAAGTGATGAGTGCCCTCGATTCCGCGGAAAGAGTGGGACCTCACGGGCTACGCAGTCTTTCATTAGAATTACTGCGTACTTTATCAGCGACAGCGACTGGGAGATGAAATCCTACGTGCTTCAAACCCGCGAAATGCATGAAACCCAGAGCGGCGCGTACATTGCAGAAATACTTCAGAAAGCACATTAGTTCTGAAGATTACTTGATCTGTTTATGCAACTCATTTTGTTTTCCATTTTAAAGCATTTTGTGATTTTTGTTTCACTAAAATATGCAGGTAACAATTGTGTTACACAAAGATGGTGTCACCTACAGTTATGTTTACAAAACAGTTTTCACTGCTGTGGGGTCACTTTTAAGAGACACTCATTTGTTTACAGAAATGTTATATTGAAATGTTGCGCTAATATACTGTCACTGTTAAGAAGACACTAGCTTTCAATAGTTTTTAAAAAGAAAAACTTCTTTATTAATAGATACTCTTTTCTCTCTCAGCCTTCGGTGGTGATAGACGCCTGCTCTCTTACTCCCTTATCTCTTATCATCCCAGCCGGGCTCTTGTCTTTTGTCCGTCTGCAGAGACTCTCACTATCCTGCTCTCTAAATAAAAGGAACTATGGATCTGATCAACTGGTCTCTAAATGCAATTGACACCATTTGGATAATATGGAGACCGGGGAAAGACTCTAAAAATCTGGAAATTTACAGCTTTTGACCTAAATTAACTTCTGTACCATCTGGCTTCCCTTATCTCCTCTGGCCTTGGAGGCCACGAAGAGGAGTCTAAACTTCCCCCTTGCAGAGCCCGATGAAGAGAGTGTCTCAGAACCCTCCCCTGCATCCACTTATCTCCACCAGCTTTTTCCCCACCGCTGTAATCTGACGGGTCATTAGTACAGCGCCATCTGGCTGCAGGAAAATGCCGGCTGCGGACTGCAGCGGCTACACCACTTCCCCGACCCCTACCTCATCCTGCGATGTTCTTTTCCTGTATTTGTCAATGTGCTTGAGTTCAAATGGCTTTTTTTAACCTGCTCCACAGTGCTCTTTTTTTTTTGAAGGACAATGCGGAAAGGCTCTTTTTTTAAGCTAATTTACCTAATGTATATCCATTTCTCTGTTTCTCTCTAAATATGCTACCTCTCAACACTGGCCTGTTCCCACCCTGTCTATGTCTGTGGCCAGAGGGGTCCCATTTGCTACATGTAACAGTGTATGTGACAAATAAAGGCTATCATCATCATCATCATCATCATCAGATACATCGTAGATATAGCGCAGATTAATTATCGATCAATTTATCTATAATCGCAGTGTCATCATATTGTAAAATAATCGTTATCGTGAGCCTTGTATCGTATCGTAAGGTACTCAGAGGTTCCCACTCCTACATGTGACATCATACTCCCTGGTCACATGTGTCCTGGTAAGCGTTTCCCTGATTCAAACAGCCTGACTCAATGCCATCTAGTACGTAATCAACGTTCCAATAAGCTTGCGCGGTTATGGCTGTTCAAAGACGGATGTGGGGCGAGTGCCTTTCCCAGTCTATAGTTGAAACCATAGATATCTTAGACCTAGATACCTTATTATAGACTTTCATGCGCCATCTTGGTAAGGGAAGATCGGCTCATAGAATTTACCCGGACAAGACTTAAAATGACATTGACATGAAATACTCTTTTTGCTCGGATGAACCTCGTCCGATTACTTGTTTTGGAACTGCAGATACAAAGCAGTTTGTGAAATTTGACTAAGTTATTGTATCGTATATTAGTAAAGTGTTCGTTCCTTTATTATTTTAAATTAATATTAAATATTTAAATAAACATTTATATGATTTTATAGTTGTTTTAATGCTATTTGTGTTTTTATTTATATATACATTTCATTTTATATTGTTGATCACTTTTTTTCAATATTATCATCTGCATCTTTATGAGTTTCAATGTTGATGACCAGTTTTATGTATGCATGTGGGAGTTTGTGGGGGTTTTTTATTTCCCTATATTTATAGTTACTCCAAACCAACTGTGTGTGCGCGTGTGTTATTATTTTTTATGTTTCTTATAATACAAAAATACAGGCATCAATTCATGTCAAGTTTACTTTTATACAGTTTATGTATTGATCACATGGTCACTATATTAACGTCATTAATATGATAAACACATTTACAATCACACATTTACAAAAATGTCACTTTCCCAAATTCCTTGTTTACGTCAAACCACCTTTGATACTTAAAGCTGACTTGCAGCATATAGATTGAAAAACAACAAACCAAAAAGTAAAGATTAAAAATACATTTAATTACTTTAAGAAAAAGAATGTCTCCAGTTTAGCAAACGAAATCATTAACAAATAAAGCTTTTTATTATTTTATTGGCGACTCAATCGGAAATTGCAAAGTTCTAAACTACAAAACAGAATGTTTGGTGTTCAGGGGGTGGAGTCTATCGTAATGCTCTGTGACTGCTGTGTTTACAAGCACAAGAGTACTAGCAGCCAAAGCAAGGTCTATGTTGCTGTTAATTCCTCTATGTACAGAATTACATGCGCACGTTTATTATTTGATCACCGAACAGAGGCACTAGAGTTTTTGCACATGCAGTGCTGAATAATCATTTAAAAAAATGCCTTGAATCGACTGCCACCTGCTGGTTAGTCATTACCGCATTTCAGGGGTTGTTGAGTGTCGGTGTGGATGTGGTTTATCTTAAAACTGACAAGTGTGGAAGCAGGGTTTTTTTTTAATTACACAACTCTGTAATTAAATTTATAACAGCTCAACTTCACCCCGTTATTCTGGTCATTCATCTGGAAATTCATTTTCAATGTGTAATAAATGTTTAGCATTATTTTCATTTGCAATATTCTATTCATTAGTTTCAGTCATGGAGGATTCACTTCCACACCTTTAAAGTAATTACTTTTTTGACAAAACATTTTTTAGATTTCACTTTGTTCATTACTTTCCTATTCTCATTCCTATTCTCATTCATTTGTTCATTACTTTCCTATACATTCCTATTCCTCTTTCAACTGTGACTCCAGAGCGATTGAGTTCCTGAGCTTAATCTCATTAAGAGACAGGACTGTGGAGAGAGCAAAGTTTTAAACGGACTCTTGAATATGAAAGAGAGGCGGCAGGCTGTTTGACGCCGCGCTTGTTTGTTTAAATGTCCCTTTCAGTTCACCCACTTCCTTCACCTGCCAAGAGTTTAAAGCACAGTTTTAACGGGATGCCAGATGTTGTGAAAGTAAGCAGTGAGGCGTTTCATGAGCACTGAGAGTATGTGAGAGCGTCTTTATGAAGGAAGTCGTCCAGCGTCTCATGCACCTGGAGGACAAGCTTTCAACACACACAAAGTTATCGACTATTTTATTTGGCTCTGGCCCAAAGCCAAAGTGCGTAAACATGAGAGCAGAGCATTTATTGAAGGCTACTGGAAACAGATGAAGTGGAGCACGAAGAGCTTTCCTGCTCTGATTTATAAATGCTTTTATTTCGCTCACAATTACTTTTGCTTTGCAGGTATTAAAATAGTTAAAACCAAATTCAAGTGTCTATAAACTTTGTTCTATTCATTAACATTTAAAGTCTTTAAATTGTTAGTTTCCTTATTATGTTGTTGAGATCAAATTAGCTTTAATGAATTAATATGGAATTAATTTTGTGCCACTAAAACGTGATTTCAGCTAAAACGAACAAAAAAAATTAGCCTGAAAACAAGAATAATCAAATAATTACCATAAAAATTGACATTGATTTTAAATGCACTCAATTCTTTGTTGGTTTCATTTACAACTTTAGATTATTAATAGGTTATAAAATTAAAAATGTTGTTAATCAGGGGTTATTATTTCAAAGTCATTTTCCTACAAATTTCAGTGTGAAAATATGATTCTGCAAAAAAAATTTATTTTATGGTTTTTAACACACCTTAACCAGAGGTGACAATAGTTTATATATATATCTGCATATATATATGGAGAGTTGTAAGAGCTAGGCTAAAAAGGGAAGTAGATATTTGTGAGCAGCAGTATGGTTTCATGCCCAAGAAGAGCACTACTGATGCAATTTGTGCAATGAGTACAGAGATGGTCAGAAGGAGCTGCACTGGAGGTGGGGCTACATCAAGGATCAGCTTTGAGTCAGTTTTTATTTGCTATAATGATGGACAGGTTGACTGATGAGGTCAGACAGGAATCTCCATGGACAATGATGTTTGCAGATGACATTGTAATTTGTAGTGAGAGCAGAGAGCAGGTGAAGGAACACCTGGAAAGTTGGAGGTCAGCTCTAGAAAGAAGAGGAATGAAAGTCAGTCGCAGCAAGACAGAATACATGTGTTTGAACGAGAGAGAGGGAAATAGAACAGTGAGGTTACAGGGGGCTGAGGTCAAGAAGGTGCAGGAGTTTAGGTATTTGGAGACAATAGTCCAGTATGACGGGGAGTGTGGAAAAGAGGTGAAGAGACGAGTGCAGGCAGGTTGGAGTGGGTGGAGAAAAGTGTCAGGGGTGTTGTGTGACAGAAGAGTGTCAGCAAGAATCAAAGGAAAGGTGTACAGAACAGTAGTGAGAGCAGCTGTGATGTATGGGGTAGAGACTGTAGCAGTGAGGAAGAGACAAGAGGCAGAGATGGAAGTAGCAGAGATGAGGATGTTGAGGTTCAGTTTAGGAGTGACGAGGATGGACAAGATTAGGAATGAGCACATCAGAGGGACAGCTCAAGTTGGTTGTTTTGGAGACAAAGTCAGAGAGGCCAGGTTGAGATGGTTTGGACATGTGCAGAGGAGGGATAGTGGTTATACTGGTAGAAGAATGATGGAGATGGAGATGCCAGGCAAGAGGTCAAGAGGAAGGCCAAAGACGGAGATATATGGATGTGCTGAAAGAGGACATGAAGGTAGTTGGTGCAAGAGTAGAGGATACTGAGGACAGAGTTAGGTGGAAACGGATGATTCGCTGTGGCGACCCCTAAACTGGCGAAAGTAAAACATAAATACATAAAGCAGCAGAATTTGTTGAAATATAAATTGAGAAAAATCATTAATATAATTTTCAGCATGTTTCTGAGAATTTCATAGGGTTAATGTAATTAAAGTACAACACTTTGTTTTTTTTTTTAATTATTTATATTTTGGATATTTTGAGAACTTTTACTGTAACTTTGTCTTTCCTTTAAGGTTTAAAATGTCAAAATAAAAGTTCATTAAACTCTATAGATGGCTTTTGCATTTTTTTAAAGTTTACTTTTATATCTTAAATAATACCCTGATTTATTGTTTTATTTAGTTCTAAGAAAAAAAATAAAGAAGAGTTTAGCTTGATTAATCGAGGAAAAAAAAATCTTGCAACAAAATAAAGGATCAAAATCCTTGTTAAATAAGTGAAAAATCTTGCAACAAAAAAAAAAATCAATCAATCAAATGAGAAAACAACACAAACACACCCTTCAGAAGGGGGAATTCAAACCAGTTGCAAATGAAAAAAGGTAACACCTGGAGCACCCAGAGTCTTATCTAGCTACATGCTTATCAGTAACCCGTACAGGCTTTCATTCCAAAAAACCCAATCTTCCCAATAAAGTTCTCAGAGGTGTACAGGTGACCAGGATTATATTGCCAGGCAGGTGTTTCAGTGGGCTCTGATCAGTGACCGTTGGACAGAGGTGTGGCCGAAAGAAGCACACTCAGCCAACAGAATCACCAGGCAAAGCTCAAAGTCCAGGGGAGCGCTATGCTCTTCATAAGGAGTGTTTCCTCGTCTTTAGCCTGGAGTTGAGTTTCCAGTTCATTTCAAACCGTCGTATGGCTTACAAAAAGTATTTCAGCCCTATGCAAATCAGAAGGTTCATAGGTGGGGCAATACACAGAGGCAGAGATGTCTTTTGAAATGTTTAACCTCTTAAGCCCTGAGGCCTATTTTCCGAAAATCCTATACTTTTACTTTTTAAGGCATTTCTCAGCTTTTACAAGGCCTAAACTGCAAATCTTGGTATCAAAATGAAGATAGGTTCTTGGGGAGTGGTGTGGATGAGTTAATTTGACAGTCAAGAACACAGGGTAAGAGTAATTGATGTTGGAATGGCCAAAAAATGAACTCCGCCTAAAAAAAAAAACACATGTTTCCTCCAATATCTCCTTATTTTACTTATAACGAAGCAAATAAACACAATCAATTGTAACCACTACATGTCAAGAACATCTGTAGCAAGTTTGGTGTTCATACTACAAGAAACTAATATTCTGTAAAGGTTTTGATTGAACAAAGTTCAGGCGTAATCCATGTTGGCACAGTTTGGCACAATTTGGCACAATAATTGAAATATGGAAAAAATCTTGTCCAAAGCTTCAGCTACTTAATAGTCTTCTTTTGTTGCTTATGGGACATGATTTCAGCAAAAAAAACTCCTAAAGAAACGCTGTAAAAGGGGGGTAGAAGCTCATTTACGCCATCTTGCTGCGCTTTTGGGAACGCTTCACTCACAAACGCTTTGACATCAAGCTTCTGCTTGTCCCTACCCCCCCGACCATCTGTCCAATCCAGAAGATCTATATATCGACGGAAAGCTCTGATTCTATGGAAACCAATCAGCTCAACCATTTTGAGATTGACGGGATCGCCGACGAATCACACGACGCGCAGCGTGGAGAGACCACCTCTTACGCACGGGGAGTCATTCCATATTTGGTGACGCAATGACGCCACAGAGCTACAGAAATAATCCAAAATGGCGTTTGCGCGAAGCTATCGACCGGACATAACAACAAACTGACTTTTATCGCTATGGAAATAACTTTTTGTTGAAAAAACGGCAAAGGTAAGACAAGATTTACATGCTTGCTTGGTTTTCGCTGGCGTTTTTTCGTGGAACTTTCGCTCCCTGCTCTGAAATACTTCATGCAATGTTAATGAGTTGCATATCACTGGATTCAGCTGGTTGTTAGCTTTCATTTAATGTAATGGTTTGGGTGATTCCGTTTATATTGTGGATACATATCGCACATAAACAAAAACGTGGTCATGAATTATACTCCGGACATGTTGTTGTTTATTTGCATGGCGTTCGAGCTGTGGTTCACGGATATGAAATTGAATTAGATACGTTTTTAGAGGAGTTTCCGCTGAACACAACAGTATTTAATATGTGTGGGTTATTCTCAGGGTTCGTGAGCTATGAGTGAAAATGTAACGCACAAGGGGGCAAGTCCCCGGTACCGGGGACTCTCGGGCTTAAGAGGTTAAAGGAAATGAGCTGGAATAGAGCACAATGAAAAAATAAAGATGCAGTCATTCCAAACACGATAATATCTGTAACTCTTTATCCACTTAAAGGATAAAGTTTCCTTCACTCAAAGTACTGAGAAAAACAAAAAAAAACCCTGTCTGACTATAAAAGGGATTTCCTAATGTGTGTTAAGCATTCTTTATTACAGTATTATTCAAAATAATAGCACAACTGACGACCTCACTGACTGCATGCCATGCTGCAATTTTATGGAACACATCCCTTTCTAATAAATGCCCAACTGGACAGGCGCCCATCGTGAATGCCTGGTCTTGTTTGTCTACTGAGAATCTACTGCACCTACTGGTAACTACAAAAACACCTTAAAAAAAACCTGGATTATTCTGGTAAATCACATTGTACTGCTATTATTTTGATCATTACTAAATATATTCCAGTAATGAAAGGAAACTACTATTCAGATTACTATTTAGTCAGAATTGCCACCAAGCCTTAAAAAAGAGAAGTAGAGTACTTTAATAGTATTAATTTAAATTTAGTACTCATTTCTATATTAAAGTTTAATTTAACACACACAAAAATACACACTGAATAGAACTTAAATGCATGGTGGTTTCTGGGAATCACACACCAAATAGAGGCGATCCGAACTTTCACCTCAATCGAAAACCATTGCCGGCGACGGGACCGCCCACATCTGTCCAAACGAGTGGTGCCAACGAAAATGAGTTTGGGGGCACAGTCATATCGGAAGAGAACAACCAATGAAAGCTGCTCTTTTGATGACGTGAGTAGGACGTAAAAAAGCCAATTGGTGGAGTTCATCCCACATTTTCATAGCGACTTCGCGCAGAAAACAGGAAAGAGGAAGACGATGACAGAGAAGAAATTATCGAACACATAGAAAAAATTATAGATGTCAATCAACTTATTCTGTTGGAAGCTGAACACAGGGAGCTGTTTTTACAAAAATGTGGAAAAAAGAGAGTATTTGTGGTGAGCTATTGAAGATTGCTGAGCGCCATCTTCAGGCAGGGAGCGTCACTGCATCAATTTTCCTCAACCCAGAGGAAGAGCATCTTGCTGAGAAGCCATTGAAGATCCGTATGAATCTCAATCCGCATTGGTGTGTAGATGCCTTAAAGCTCAATTTATACTTTTGTGTAATCTATGTGCATAACCCGCCTGCAATATCCCATGAGTGTAATGTTGTGTGGACTACCATTTAGAGATTTTTTGATTTGTTTGTTTGTAGCTAAGACAACAGCAACAAGGTTATTTCATGGCAAGTCAGTTTTGAAAATAAAATGTAATAGTCTGCTAAGAACTGAGAGGATTTCTTTTAAGATTTCAGATGTTGTTTCTTCATGGAATCATACACAAGGCATTCTATCAGCGGATGTCTGACTGAGAGTCAGCATTTACAGCGGTTACATTTTGGGGCAGTTTTTCCTTTGAGTAAAAAGCTGTGCGTCAGTCTAGTGTGACCTATTCGGCTTCTAGTGAAGATGACTTGTTCTCTTCTGATCTAAGGTTTATGATTTTGTGCTCCAACTTTAGGCTGGATTTCATACAAGAAGATTTTTTTGAATCTTTGTTTTTCTGCTCTTCGTTGAACAGTCACTCACTGATTTGAATACGGTTTGTGAAGATGCTCTAATATGTACATCATCATTCTAGAAAAGCTTGTCTAGTAAACGGACCGGTCATGGAGCTAATGGTCTGCATCTACACAGCACAGTCACAAGTTTTGGGAGGTGCACATCAGCAAAATGTGTACGGGTCTGTGTCTTAGTGGAGAAGTGAAAAAAAAGGATTTCAAGACTGTTACTATAGTAATACTGTTTCTGATCGATCGGCCGCTGATCATGAATGGTTGATATTCGCAACGGGAGAAGTGAAGAACCAATCACATGATAGAAAAAGCAGCGAAATGATTTTACGTGCAAACGCATGGATCCACGTAACACTGTTCCTTCACCGATGAGTGTCTTTTGAAACTAAATGAATCAGTCTCACTCATCAAGGACAACCGGAATCACTTACAAGAGACACGGAGTCCAAGTTGAGCCTCACAGAGCAGTTTTTGTTTTTCTTTGGATGAAAACTTCAAACTTATTTCCATTGCAATTACTTCCATTCATGCACAGCAGAAGCGAGTGTTTCTGATAAGTTTCGAACATGGGGAAACTTAAAAGAGAAAAGGTCCATGTTACATTGATGGATCTGCAAAACATGGAGAAAGCCAAAGGTGTCAGATTTCAACACCTCTTGGAGATGCACTGTTGGTTCGTACTCACATTCTGTGACTTTCAGGGGAGACGATCGTATACTTACTTTGCCGCACCTAAGATTCACCAACCTCAAGGGCATGTGAGGGAAATACGTCTCCGATCACTCCATCAGGGGATGGGGGAGTACCGTGGACAGAGTGCCATAGGCACGGTTTCCAAGTCTGGACGCGGGTGCCTGAAACCCCTAGCTGAGTAAGCAGGTCTCAGGGGAATCGGCTAAGAAGGGACTGTCACGAGTGACGCAGTTCTGGAATCCTGCTCTGTTGGGCCTTCTCCCCTATTTGCTGAACAGCCAGGGAATGGAGTCACCTTCTGGATAGTGAACCGCGATCCGATTGCTCACACATGGAAGTAAACAGTCGTGAGAGACTGAATCTGTCTTGACCTCAGAGGAGCAAGCATCAGGCGAGTGAGTTTAGGTGACGGAGCGTACACCGAGCTGGAGTTGATGTAACCGGCAAGCTGTTCGCCCTGCCAAGCATGTGCTGTAACTAGTGACACGGTAATGTGCCAGCAGCGCCGTTCTAATAGTCGATTCACACGACAATACGTCAGTGTGAACATTTGAAAGGAAAGTGATGATGTTTGTCAAAGGAAAAATGACTGGTGTAATAGATGCCATGTAATTACACCACAGCATGTTAGTAGCCAGGAAGTGGTCAGGATTATCCGATCTTATAAATGATATTTCCAAACTGTTAGCTTAGAACTATTTGAGATCTACCAAACAAGGTAATTAAAAAAATTACATACACATTATAGGACAAATATCAATAATTAACAAAATATTCACCATTAAATCTTAACCTGATATCGATTCCAAAACTGAATTTACACATTAGACACATATTTTTTTTTTTAATAAATATTTCAGCAGCTCTGAAAATGAGTGTGAACTTATCTGGCGCTATTACAACCTGCGTGCGCAATGGATAATCAAACTCTGGTCTCAAGGAAATGCAAAACTACTTCCCTGTGTCTGAGAGTTCAGGTTCCCCTACACCCCTACCACATAGGGAAATGAACAAAAGCCTACTGTAGTGTTGTCTATTTTCATCACACTCGAGAATATTTAGCTATAAAACACCACGCCTGTAAATAGACATATTCCATGAAAGATGGAAGAGTTGCTGTGGGACATATCTGTGTTATCACATCAATCAAATGCAAATATTATTTATGTTTCACTAATACAGATATATAAAAATATATGATTATAAAATTATAATCATAATTTACAAAGTAAATGTATATTCAAGCTTGCTTATTCCACCCAAAAATTCGCTCCACATTTTACATTATTTGCTTTTTTATAATTAGTAACAATGCTGAAATTAGAATAAAAATGCAAATTCGAATAAAAATCAGGTGAATTGACGACTAGCATTTGGATCGTTTTAGAAAGGAACCCCATACTCTTGATTGACCCAAACCTAAGGTTCTGTTTCTTGTGCTATTCTTCAGAAGAACAGGTTTTAATTATAGTTCTGGAAGTTTGTAATCTTGTTTTGATCATTAATGTGAGTTTTATGGTTGTTTTCTTATATGAAATTGATTATGTATCCATTATTTTAGCACATTTGAGTCTTGTTAGATTAGTGTGAATGCATTAGTATAAAACAAACAAATTTTACCAACTACCATCAATTCCAAAACTTTGATAATCAAATATGAACTTTATATATGATGCATTATTTAAAAGCAAGTGATGACGAAACCAAGTCATTGAAGCGACAGCCAAATGAAAGGGTTAAAGGTCACAAGCATGATGAATGAAGGAGGCCTGATGTGTTCCACTCACCTGACAGAGGTGCACAACCATTCTCTATCGGAGCAGTGAGATGCATGCACAAAAGCAAGAGAAGACATGAGTGAACAGAACAAAAAAAGAGAAAGGGAGGTGGGCGGACGGGGTGTAGGGGGTTATTAAGAGAGAGAGAGAGAGAGAGAGAGAGAGAGAGATTTGCAATGGAAAACTATAGGTCAAGTCAACATTAAATTGAGAGTAAGATGGGAGCCGCAGTAGACATGGAGGCCGCAGTGGCTGATGGGACATGAGCAATGGACGGACGTGGCAGAATCTGTTGGTTACCTCGCGTTTGGCCAGCAGGACATTGGGTACGATGTGCGGCAGACAGCGACCCAGCATGAGCATGACACTTTGCTCGCTGTCGGCAATGCGAGAGACCTAAACGATAGAAATTGAAACAAAAAAAGTTCAGAAGGGTCAAGAACTTTCACCATTTCATTTATTCAGACATTCCTAAAATGGCAAGCCTGCAATCCAGCAAGATTCTCTGCTTTTGTAATAAGTACATTAAATATTTTGTGAACCCTGCCACCCCTCAAATGTACCCATTAATGCATTCTTGGTGAGAAAATTAAATCAAACCATTTCACAGCAATACTTTCCACACTGATGATATGTCCAGTGTTCATTCGCAATGTGTGATTCCTGAGACGCTTCTCATCCTTCTTTCATGAAGAATGTAGACATTCTGGGTCTAAACAGGATAACAATAATACATGTAGCCGATAGGAAAAACCACAAAAGGAGCCAGCAGGTATTTTTTCATAACTCTGTGAAAGAGTAAAAATAATGCGTTGTCTTTAGCACAAAAGTGGTTTGAGGAAAATGTACTTTTTGGGTTTATTGTGTGACCAATAAATCCAGAATGTAATATTTAACGATTCATTTAAAATAATTGATTTTTACCCCACCCCCCCGCAAAATGTGACAACTCCATGGTGCATTTTTTTTTTAACAAAACGCTATAAATCCAATATCGATATTGAATCAAGTGGCTGGTTCCAGAATAGATCGGAAAAATCGACTTTGAACTCACTGCCTCGAACCGGTGCCCGGTCAAGGGAGTCCGCTTCATGCAGTCTCTCCTGTTGCCTGCTGGTGATTTTAGGGACCTCTCCACTAACTTTATTGACTGTGGTCAGCTGGAAAATTATCTGATTCTGGTTCTGTCTTCGTGGAATGATTAGA
This sequence comes from Danionella cerebrum, assembly GCA_007224835.1. Taxonomy (NCBI): domain Eukaryota; kingdom Metazoa; phylum Chordata; class Actinopteri; order Cypriniformes; family Danionidae; genus Danionella; species Danionella cerebrum. The sequence goes on from SRMA01027010.1 coordinate 325,455, forward strand.
AAATAACAGCCGGCATTTTCCACCTCCCCAGCACCCCGTCTTCTTTGTGAAAATTGATTATGGGCTTTTCAAATGTGACAACAAGCCACTTCAGATTTGGCAAAACTCCTTTCTTTTTCTTTTTATCATATTTTGGAACCAAATTCCTCGTAAATAGTCACACGCTTTCAGGTATTTGTACAGAAGTGTGGTTAACTGTTCTTTGTACAACTAGATAAAAACCATTTAGGAGCATTTGTTTACTTTCTAACATCAAGAGGTTCTAAAAAAATCACAAACCTTAGGACCTTTACTCTGACAAACTTGCTACAGCCAGCAGCTCGCTAAGGACATACTGGTCATCCTCTTAGTGGCAGCAGGAGTCCTGAGCTCATTAAAAGTGCTTAATCTATTCATATAAATGAACTGCTGGAACAATAAAGGTGGCATCAATGTTTCAGACGTGAAAATGGTTTGAACAAACTACTGCAAGTGTTTGGAAAAGGCTGAAACTATATTGTACAAAAGTGACTGGCAGAGGGCTTGAAGCAGAGGCTTTATAAATGTGCAAATCTTGACTTAATATAGAGTTGGAGAGCTCTTGAAGATTTCAGACCAACCATAAAGAGAAAGCCATCAGGAAATATAATCAGTGCTTTTATTTTTACATTTAAAAAATGCTAATTTTTTTATCTATAAAATAGAAAGCAGGGAAAGATTCCCAGGTCATGAATACGACAAAGCTATGTTTGAAGAGGTAAAAAAGGCAGTTTAACCCTCCGATTATACTCAGTGTTTAACCTCTTAAGCAGGGCTCTAGAGTGCGACTAATTTGGTCGCATATGCGACCTAATTTCTCAATGGTGCGACAAAAAAAAAATCAAAGGTTGCACCGGTGCGACCCGTCGTTCGAGGGGGAAAAAAAAAACGAAACTCTGTCTACGGCCGGTCCGCCTCCTGCGCGCGGCTCACAACACGCGTATCACCCATTCATGCGGCTCAATACGCGCCTATCGCGGCAAGCGCGCCTCTCAATTCGCGTTTACCGCGCCGCTGAAGCCTCAGACGCGCGCAAACGCGTCTTTGCATTGACTTAACATGGAAACCCTCCGCGCTTACCGCGCGAACCGCGTTCGATGTGAACGTACCTTTACAGCGGCAGGCAGCTGCAAACAGATCAGACGAGGCCGAGATGATAATTAAGTTTAACGTTGCCTACAATATTGCAAAAGAAGAACTACCCTTCACTAAATTCAAGTCGAAATAATTCTTATGAAGAAAAATGGCTTGAACGTAAACCCGACGTACAGCAATGATGTCGCGCGCACCCAATTTATAGGAGTCATCGCAGATACATTGAAAAAAAAGACGTCTGTGCAAATTGTGAACAGTGCGTACATGGAATTCCTGATCGACGGAGACACATATATCGCCACAAAGGAATGCATCATTGTGTACAGTCGTAAAGGAAGACCGATGAATATATTATTGAACACAGTGAGGTCGAGCATGCTCATGCCCTAGGTAAGCCATGTCATGTCATGGAGCCTATGTCAATAATATGCCTACCGTCTCGTTACTGCATTAACCATAATATTCTGACACTTAAAAATGAAAAATAAATAAATAGGCTGCATTATAAACTCTTGATCTGGGTAGTAAATGGTATTATCGTTTTTATTTGTTTAATTAGGAATTAATGCTGCTTCAAAGAAAGCATTTGCTGCTCTTGGGGACCAAAATCAGTTTAAAGTTTAAATTTCAGCTCAGTAAAGCACTTTAAACACTTTTTCAGTAAGTTTTAGTTACCTTTCTTGTGGAATTGTGCTTCAAATAAAGAACTTTATTTTGACCAGGTTGTTAGTTAATCATTTACAAGTCAATATTGTCTATATGGACAGTGATTTAAAAAAAATAAATAATAAATAACTAAAAAAAGTGAACTTGTGAAAATGGGGTGTTAAATGTGATGCAGTTGAAAATTTGGGTGCACCTAACTTTTGTGCTGGTGCACCTAAGAAAAAAAATTAGGCGCACCAGTGCAACCAGTGCAAAAAGTTAGTCTAGAGCCCTGCTCTTAAGCCCTGAGGCCTATTTTCGAAAATCCTATACTTTTACTTTTTTAAGGCATTTCTCAGCTTTTACAAGGTCTAAACTGCAAATCTTGGTTTCAAAATGTTCATGCTCACGTGTTTAGGACTTTAGGGCATCGTAGACGTTTTACATTAGCTACATTTTCTATTATCCAACATATAATCAAATACTTTTTATTAGAGATCGACCAATATATCGTTTTACCGATATTTTCCCGATATTTAAGCATTTTACCATAATCGGTTATCGGTTTTGTAATATCGGGTTCACCGATAAACGGCGCCATCTTGTGGGCTTTTTGAGAATTACGCGCATGATCGCCATTGCAGCACGGCGTCTGAGGGGAACAACAACTGCGTGCACAGGTAAAGTATACTTACTTGCTTTGCTATATTTAGTAAACTTTATTTAACATAACAGCTATTAATGCACAAATTAGATGTGTTACATAAATGACTGATATGTAATTTATGCAGCTTGGCTCTAAGAAATAAAGACAAACTCACAGAGTCACGCAAAATAATCCGTCAAATCCTGTCACAATAAAGACGTAACTTTGCCTGGATTAAATAATATACAGCCACGAATAAGCACATGTTGTAAATAAAAGCGCTGAATTTAATTCTCTCTCTGTTGTCTACATGCTCCTCATTCGTCTCGTGAAGTCGGAGTCACGAATGCTAAAATAAACCGTCATGTCCTGTTCCAATAAAGACGTAACTTGCCTGAATTAAATACAGCCACTAATGAGCGTCTATATGCTCCTCATTCGTCTCGTGAAGTCGCTTCCATTTTGCTGTTCACTCAGCGGGTTGATGCTCATCAAATGCTTCCGCACAGCCACCACATATAACTTTTCACAAGATTCACTAAAACACCCCGAATTATATTAACATTTATATAACCATCATTATTAACATCATTATTAAGCTAATAAACATATTCTAAATAAATATAACTAGGAAATTTAATGCGCTTTGTCAGCACGCATTTCATAATCTAGAATGACAAAAACTTTTTTTTTTCAAAAACGTAATTGTGATGTATCAGAAATGCAATAAAAACGATGTTTTGTTTGTTATATTTCAATATTTCAGAATATTACTCAGTAAATTAACATTATCCTGCAAATTATCCTTCACTATTGAGCCTATAAACAGCTTTATAAACCTAATAAAACTGTAGTTTAAAATGAAGTTACCGTTCTGCAAAGTTGATATGACTCCTGTGCTTGAAGACAGACATTCTATATTTATTTTGCTTATTGGAAATGTTAGTGTTGCTGCTCATGCTTTTCATAAAATATTTTTATTGTTGTAATATGAATATTAAATTTAACATGAAAGTTGTGAAAATCATTGTGTCAAAAACAGAAGTATAATAGTAAATAAATATCGGTTATGAATATCGGTTATCGGGCACATAAACATGCAAATAATTGGTATCGGTATCGGTAATAAAAAAATCAATATCGGTCGATCACTACTTTTTATTGTTAAATAAAACGGCAATAATAAAAGCTCTCCCTTAATAAACAAGCAAAAAATGGTGAATCTACAAAAAAAGATATATTTAATCATGACGTGAAAATGATGAATGAAGAAGATTCCTGGAGTGGGTTCTAGATTTTACCCAGAGCTGCTTAGATTTGTTTTTTCGTCAAGCAAATCACATTTTTGGCCTGTATCATTACATTTAATGATATAATAATAGTGACTTTCCATCATTAAAAGCTCATTGTAAAAGCTGCCGGCCCAACTGTCAGTAGTTCCAAAGTGGAGCCCACAGTAGAATTCCCCCACAGTGAGAAAAAAAAACACACTGAATTGAACTAATGTGAATTTGCGTGAATGACAACAGGCTCCTCTGCTTTTATACGAACCGTCGGTTTAATAATGCAGGAGATTTCTCGTGGGTTTGTACCCATCTGCAATCTGATCCCACTTACCTCTGAGCCTAGCCTGCTGTCAGCAGACATTCGACAGAAGGACAAAAGTGCTTGGTGGAAGGCCGGAGACAGCTTCCTGCACAAGCAAAACAAAGCATGAATTAACAAGCCACCTTCACCTCCGGTTAGCAATCACTCCACAAATCATCACAGCTTTCAACCACCATGAGAAGAAAAAAAAAAAACCCTGAGAGGGGAGCAGTCAAAACAAGAATGTAATTTGTCTGAATGTGTCTCACTGGGTGAAAGTCCACCCAGAGGAGATGTGGAAAGTGATGAATGTATTATTATACACTGCATTATAACCATAATGAGCCCAACACTTTGGCGCCATCTAGTGGCCGCAAGAACCTTGTTTAATTGAAGCCTGTCGAGACATTCTTTATGTCAAGCTGATTTATTAGGAAATCTGCAAATTCCCATTGTGACTGCCCCACCGTTTTCTTCATTAATTCTTTATTCAAAGTTCTAGGTGGAGCTGCTAACTGTCCTGATGCAGGACACCTGGGCCCGGAGTCTCTCCACAGGATAAAAATCCTTTCAGCACTCTCTTGAGGAGTGGTGGAGGAGCCGTGACTATTTTTGAGCTGCACGTCTACTCTCGTGGTCTATCGCTGGGCTAGCTGACGTGGACTGGCATGAGCTAGGACGCTCATCACCTCGCTACCTTTTTGTTAGGTCTGCCGGTGTTTTTGTTTGTTTGTACCTTTGAGTTCTTTATTAAATATTATTATTGTGGTCAAACTTTCGTTTTCTCCTTTTTGTCAGGCCATGACACCATTAACACAGAAGCTACTTTTAAAAACTCTCAGGGATTTAAAATGTTATACCTCACCTATAAACCACTACATGGTCTGGCTCCTGAGGACTCTTTTAGCAGCCTACACCACCAACCGCACACTACCCTCCATAATCAAAGCTTCAGTCAGTAACACATTCACCAGTAACAGTAACACATTCTCTCTTCTGGGTGAGCTCGTGGAGTTACACTTAGTTTAAATCTCATCTTAAAGCACATTTTTGTATTATCATTAACATGTATTTTAGTACTTTGCCTTGATGCACATTGTTTTATTACTTTTATCTCCTTCTACAATTTGGGGTGCTTAACCCCTTAACACCCACTCCTCTTTTTGAACATAGATACGAAAAAGGCATGCCCAAAATAAAATGGCTGTAACTTTCACATTTTATGGGTTAAATTAATGACCTTGGTGTCATTGAAAAGGAAACCCTTTTTAGTTTATCAGGAAAAAGTAAGGAACTGGATACCTTAAACAAAACTAAAGTTATAGATTCACAAAGAAATAGTAGAAATTATCCTCGCCTAATTAAATTTTTTTTATAAAATAAGTGAATGATTGAGTCCCTGGTGGACTTTTTGACAACACTGAATAGAAGCCACAACTGTGGACCAATACATGACCAAAATCTGTCAAAATGGAGCTAAACATGTGTTTTATGGAGAGATTTTTAGAAGACAATGTCCAGGCGGGAACCACTGGCAACAAATTGGCACTTGGTAACCAAAAGAACAAATTGATGTAAATTTGCATTTTTTTAAATACAATGAAAATTGAATAGTTGTGCTTTTATGTGTTTTTCTCGTGGTAAACATGTTTTTGGAGTAACAGCTCTGAAGCATTTTGTTCGTTGGACTGTTAGAAGTACAATGGTATCAGACACTCGATGATTCAGTGGTTGTGTTCCTGTAGAGACGTCATAAAAGGTAGCCATTTTGCTTTGTTAGGACTCTTTACACAAATTGACAAACTGTTGTCGCTGTGGTGTGTTAAACCTGTAATGCTTTATAACTTTAAGATGATACACAGTTTGTCAAACTTTGCTTAAAAATAGTGGGTGTATTTATGCGATCTTTCTGTAAGTGTGTTAAGGGGTTAAGTAAGGTGTTTTATAAAGTGTTTATTAGTTTTATTAGCATTTTGAATACACCAATTTACAAAGATCGATAAATCAACGACTCTTAATTTCTCCTGATGCATTAATAATCAGCTAATGATCAGCTAACTTGATGTCATTGTATCACCACCTCTTTGATCGACAAACTCTTGACAGAACTTTACAGAGGTACCCAGAAATACTCAGACATGTCTGTGGACAAAGCCTAAGAAAACTGATCTGGATGATGTGGCTGTTTTTTTATATATATATATACAATACAAACATAATTACTGTAACAGCAGAGGGTTCAACATTTCACTAAAGAAAAAAATAAAAATCAACCTATAAGCTCCAGTGCAATCATCTCTCGGTGCCCAGTTTGTTGCTATAAGCACCATGACCGATCCTTATGTATTGATGCAGAATATTGTTTGGGCCAACATTCGTGTAACATACGTCACAATTGGTAAAAACAAAGCACCTTATCAATATTAAATGTTTTATTTCCTGCGGCCACCTGGTGGCGATATAACCAAGAGAGTACATTGCAGACGTGTTCAGACATGGACCCTTAAAAATTATGTTGATTGTAGGTCCTGGTCCTGAACATTAGCGTGCCGATAGCACTCCAAACATGTCCAAACCCCGCGTGAAATAGCAGTAAATAACAGGGATATTCACATTGTCACTAGGTGGCACAACAACTGACTTTAGGATGCTCTATATCAGGGGTGCTCACACTTTTTCAGCTTGTGAACTACTTTTAAAATGACCAAGTGAAAGTGATCTACCCGCTACAAAAATGTAAAACATCAATCAACAAACAATTATTTAACTTTATTGAGAATTGACAAAACACACATAATAATTAATTAGTTACATTTTTTGTAATAACGTAAGTTTAATTTGATGACTTGCACTGAATTGAATCATTAGAACAGTTGTGTGTGATCTGAATTGATGGTAATAGAGTCATTTTTATGGGAGCAATTGAGCTTTGATCCAAATAATCAAGAATAAAAATGATGCTCTAATAAATTTTAAATTTTTTATTGAAACTGAGTCGTGCAGTACAATTTGCAGGTGAGGAGTGGTGTGTTGCTTGATTTTGGTTGTAATAGAGTAATTTAGAATGAAGTTATGAAGCATATTCTGGGTAAAACATATTTTGGATCTGGTAATTTGCAGACGGTCCCTAAGCGATTCCATGTCAGCGGGTTGCTCATAGACGGTAATGTGTTTATGCGAATGCCGAGGGAAACTTGTTTTGATAAAAAACGTTTTGTAGTTTGTCCGCTACATCACACAGATTAAAAATAGGTATTATTTGTTTACTAAGAACATTGTGGTTTCGAGCTATTGAGCAGAGAAAACCGAATCCGCGAATCTGCAGCTAATTTTACTGAACTGTGACGGGATGGATGATCGGCTGATATTGTTTCCATTTCACCCCGCGAACGACGGGTGCACCTCGACATAATGAGCACCCCTGCTCTATATATTTTTTCAGACATAGACTTTTAACATGCATGGCAAATTTCAACCTGATCAGACATTGCATGGCTGAGTTATTAACAACTTCATGTTTATGGCAAAATTTAAACTTTCGATGGCCGCTTTACACACACTGTTTAAGGTAGTCAAAAATTTTGCAATTTAACATCCCGTATGCCTTAAGATAAGCCTGGCAGAGTTTGAAGATGAACAAATAAAATCTCTAAGTGGAGTTTGTTAAAGTATGACCCGAGCAAAAAGCAAAAAGATTTTGGCTTAATAGCCGACTTACTGTTGATTTTGGAAACATAATTCGAGTTATTAATATTTAAGTCTTGGTACCCTACACATGTGTGCCAAATTTAATTCGCCTATGACAAACTGAGAGCACAACATAAGCTCAAACTATTACGCTTCACTATAGAGCCCTTTGCCACTCCAACTATCGAACCACTATCGGACAAAAGTTTCCCAAGTTCTGACATGTTTTTGTGAAATTCGATGACTTTTCGAGCACTTTAGGACCTTAAAAATGCACCGAAAGCTGCAAAACAATAAACCTCTGAGCAATTACAATATTTAAGGCTCGTTCTGTGCTCGAGTCTTAAATACCACGGTAGACTTATTCAAAGAGTGAGCAACTGAACTGTTGACAAAACAAAAACAATATGGATCTACATTTCTGCCTTGGGAGTTGTGTGGTGATCTACACAGTCGGCTTAACATCCAGAAGTTACACTTCTAATTTACTTTCTCTATTAAATTCAGTCTCTCGCCACTGCATATGTAAGCCCCCTTTCCTGTCCATGATGAAAACTGGTCCCACTGAGTCTTTACTCTATTGATAATATGAAGATTTTTTTCTGATTCTGCAGCAAAGGTTACCAAGAAGGCTCAGCCTAACTATGGAGAATTAACATATTGTGTTTATATGTTTAGGGATTTTATGTTCTAATTTTCTTATTTGTAGCAACCTTTTTTTTGTTCTATAACAAAAATTGCAAATGTTGATAGAAAATAAAAATTCATTCATTTGGGATCTGTAAAATTAAAAACTAATAGACGTTTCCTCGCATTTAAATTTGAATTGCCTCGTAAATTATGGGTCATAACTCTTGTAAAGTTCGTTTAAAAGCAAAAACATCAAAGCTAATAACTTTTTGAAACCTACAAGTTATATTTGACATCAACATTAAACAATATCTTTGTCGTGTCATTCTTCCCTAATCTAAAAAACATGAAACAGATAAGGACTAATCGACAGAGAACTATAACATTGGCTTTGTACTCTTCCCACTGGCTTTCAGTTCGAGATGATTGCAAACTGTTCTTGCTATTGTTAGTCCATGGACTGGTTCATTATATAACATTAATCATCTTAACTGAGCTGTGGTCTGCTGGTCAGTGTTTACTGGAAGTCCTCAGGCGGAATACAAACACAGTGTTGATTGTTCTTTCACTGTTGCTTTGCTCCTTGAACTTACCCTAGTTTAAATGTAAACAAGCCTTTGCTTTATAATGGTTTCTATTGTTATGATGAACTGTGTTCTGGGAAGTTATTTGGTTTTATGTAATGTGCTTGAACCGATCGACCCCAATTTAAAGAGAGCTGAAGCATTTTGAGCAGGAAATTTGCAGATTCACGTGTCATTAAATGATCAAAACACTGCTGCTAATTAATTACCATCTTAACCACAGCATAAGATGTCGGTCATGTACTGCTCCAATTCAAATGGTCTCAATTACAGCCAAAGTTAATGGATTAAAATAATGCAAACACACATTAAAATTGGTTTTAAGCGTCTTTCGCACAGCAAACTGTCAGAAGGGTCTTAAACTAACTTGACTTTATTTAACAATCATTTCGTTTCATTTTTCTGCTGTTGGTCATGTGGAATTTGGAATGTGGAAAAGCGTTTAGAAAATAAACTGAAGCACTCGTAATTTCTCAGTAGTTTCAGTGCGCTTCGGTCCTGTGCATCTCAACTCTTCATCTCAACATGAACATCAGGAGGAGGAAGTGGAGGACTCACCTGTTGGGCTGGTCGAACTGCTCCGAGGCTTTCCCCTGTGGCCCATGGGCCTTCGGTTTGCTGTGAGTTTGTGCAGTAGTTGTGCTTTCAGTGCAGTCGGTGGTAGCAGTAGAAGAAGTATTTGTAGTGTTGGCTTCTGAAGAGTCGTCTGTTTCTGTGACCCCTCGTATATCCAAATACTGTCCATTGTCTAATGGTGGTCTGTCACGTGGAGGGTCTTCTTTGGAATTAGATGGATTTAATACCTTTGTGGCTTCTGAAACGTTCTTTTGGAGCGCTTGAATTTCACTGCACAGTACACAGAGACAAAACGTTAGTTAACCCTTATGTGTTGTGGAGGATGGTTTCAGCCAAACTAATGGCGACTAATTTTATTTTCACACATAATTTGAGAAAATGGTTTGAAATTTGTAAAAAATTAAAAATGCACTCTAGACAAATTTAATACCCTTTTATGTGCACAACACGGTCTCATGCTGTTCCACTCCATTTATCTTCATATACCAGCCGTAAACGAAACTCTATCTCAAGGGTTCGAAATGGTAATCAATCAACAGTAAAAATCTCAAATGTTTCTTCTACCAAACAGAAATGATCAACAGGATTATTTTGGTGTTATGGCAGAGCTATCAAAAAAGGTTGTTGTAATGGAAGTCAATGGGGCACAAACAATAAATGAGGGAGAAAAAATTTACTTTGGTGCTGCACAAAAACTAAAAATACAGCAACACCAATGTTGCCACTAATGTTTGACAGTCCAACACTGATAAAATTATTATATATATATATATATATATATATATATATATATATATATATATATATATATATTAGGGCTCTGCTAATGCGTTTCCGTAAGAATGCTCACGTTCCACCCCTTGCGTTTGCCATTTATTAAGATTCACAAACAATGGCAGATACACATTCGCACAACTTGTCTGCATCTAGGATGCCTTTAAGTGACATCTGATCAATCGTTTTTATTAATAAAATAACTGTAGACATTGTATTTTGTGTTTAATTTCAATTTAAAACAAAATAACAATTAGACAAAAAAATTATAATTAAATTAATAATAATATTACAGCATTATTACTATTATTATTATTATTATTATTATTATTATTATTATTATTATCATCATCATCAAAGTTATAGTGTGAAACATTTTCTTTGTTATCTGCACATTGACTGTGGTGAAAAAAAATCTATTCAAATCGTAAATAAATTTTTCTGGAAAAAAAAATCTGGGATTTTTAGGGCCATAATCGCCCAGCTCTAATATATATTCAATATGACTATTTCCTAAAATCAGGGAGATCGTGCAAGATCTTACCAAATAAAGTATAAAAAAAATCCTGGTTTTAAAAAAAAAAAGGTTTTGATTAGAGTAGCTAGAGGTACACAACGCTATTTAATTTTTTTCCATTAGTGGCTGATAACAGTCACAACAACATGAGAGGGTAGTGAATTTGAACAATGCACAAGGGTTAAAGATGTGAATTCTATAAAAATAGGGTTCAGCAAAACCAGTCAGGAGACACTCCAGGAGCTCATCTGTTTACTACACTTTTTCACTTTTGGGAAACAGTGTTCGTACAGGTTGACCTAAACAAACAGACAATTAATTACCCAAGGCTGATCAACTCTTCCTAGCGTGTTTATGTGTCTGCGATTATTCTGCTTTAGTCCCTGTGTTATCTATCTATCTATCATCATCCTGTTTAAACCAATGTAACATACTTTCATTTTGAAGTAAATGTCGTCAGACTGACAAATACTTTCACCCCTGATTATTAAGATCAGAAAAACGATGCATCTTTGAAAAGATAGCTTTGTGTCTTATGACATCTCGGCCTCCGAAGGTCTCTTAGACTTGTATTTAGAGAGACATAATATAATAAATATTTGTAAATTGTTTATTTGATTCCTATTCCAGACACTTTATATTGTCGTTTAAATGGGCTACAGTTTCATTTTCAACATTTATCTTCAATGTTTTTTTTTCCAATGAAAATGAATGTGCCTCGGTTTGAAAACACTACTTACACTACAAACTAATACTCTAATGTATTCATTGTTTGTCATCAATTCAAAATTATTTGTTTTAGAGTCATGACCTTTGGATCCTGAGCTCCTGCTGACCCTGCCCCTGCCCATATCCAAAAGTTTATCGTTATTTTATCATCCATTTTTGCATTGAATGTATCTGCAGACCCTAAAACTATTATGTGGTATAAAAAAATACGCTAAATAACTCGGAAGTTCTATTTTGAAGAATATTTACCGTACATTTTACATGTGAAAACTTTCTAATGGATCAGACTGATTTGAACCAAAAGGTTGACTCTTACCTCTGAAGCTTTTTAATCTGTTCTGCCAGACTCTGTTTCTCCGTGTTCAACATGTTGATCTGATATTCCAGCTCCTGAACCACTTCCTGCTGCTTCAACAGATGACAAAAGCTCCTTTAGTAGGGGGTTTTTCTTACAACAGTTTGTATGTTATAATAGGGAAAATAGCAGCAAGTTTACAAAAAAAGAGAATATATTTTTGAAAAATCTGTAAATATCAAAAAACTAAAACAGACAGAATCAGCTTCAAACGCAGGGCTCGATGCGAGTAAGGTTGTAAGTTACAAATTGTGCAAAGTTAAGAAGCTCGGAAGTATGAAAGTTTCGGGGAAAAAAAATGCAAGAAGGTGCTTTTACACCCAACTAGTTTAGTTTGATTTGGCAGCAGAGAACTAAAAATCAGACCAGAAGTGGGTTAAATAAGGGGTCCCAGACCTGCTTGAGGAGGACGGCCATGTACTCGCTTGCACGTGGCATTATGGTCTGTGGCGTTTCTCATGGCAGCTCGCGGTCAAACTTGAAGTAGTTTGTAATTCGACTTTCATTTGCTTCATGAGCGATTAACACAAATGATATGCCAAAGAAGCCAAGCGTCAAAATCAACCAGCAAAGTCCATTTTGATCGCGATATCCTGAAGCTCGGTCAGCAGCAAGGTGCTTACAACACACGTGGATTCATCTTCCTTCAATATAATCTGGTGTCAGGTGACCAGTTTTCTGAAGGATCTTTAGGTCGGCCACATGGAGACGTAGGGGCTAGTCTGTGCTCCCCATCTCCAAAAGAGTGATGGTATTCCCCCATGCCCCAGGTTTATATCAATGACTCCAGATTGCCCACATGACACCAGCTACAAGAGTAAAAAAATGGCTTAATTGGAACTAATCGAAAAGCAGTCGAGGACAATAACGTATTTGACCAATCGGATGTCACATGGCTGTGTTTTAACTAGTGCGGATCATAGTGAGAACGACGATTAAATCTGGAGACGATTGCAACAATTTTTCTCTTTGTCCAGAACAAATTAAATGAAGTAGAGGTGTGAAAGCTCCCTAAAGGCCTCTACACAAATCTGAAATGAGATTCACACGACTCTCCAGATGGCTTCTCAGAAGGGTGCTCTTCATCTGAGCACTATTTCTTTCCTGTGCATTGTCACTAGAAAAATGTGAGATGAGTGCTCTTTTATGTCTTACGTCGCCGGCATTCAATGATCGTTTTCCTTGATTTTAGATTGAGGTGTGTTGTGTTCTCGCACGAAACTTCAGATCAAAAATACGGTGATTATTTTCCTTAAAATGTCTCTATTTTTAATTAAAACCACTTTCAATTTCTTCATTTTCTAGCCATGACTTATTTCAGAAATGTGCTGAGATTGTCATTCAGAAAACTTCGTAACGACTGCCCGGTTACTCACCTAATGGTTACTGATTTGCATATTCACGATGTGTATGCAAAGTTACTGTCTGACGGTGAACGGAGATGTGAGGGAGATCAGAGAGATTCATTACGAGTAACTTCAATACTGAGCGATCATTATACAACCAAACCTCTACGAGTCAGAATCTGATCTAAACTGTGCTGTGAGAGCGACGCTTTGAAAGAGAAACGGTGGCTATTAGTTGGTTTGCAGCTAAGTAAAGCCTTGACAGAGCCTCAACTTTTTTCAGGTATCTGCCAGCAGAAACAAGTAAATGAAGAAATGAAATAATTTTTTGTTAAACGAGTTGAGAGCGTGTTCAGTGGTGTCCTAGATGTGAACTTTGGCTGATTGCTCCATGTAAGGCTCTTTAACAGGACAAGTTAAACTCATTCATTCATGAATTTTCCTGCCCGCTCATTCCCTTTTGGGCTTACGGGGGCCTGCTGGTGCAGACCAGCTCATAGACCTCCAGCACACATCGGGCAAGAGGAGATGGTACACCCTGAACAGGTCGCAACTTCAAGTTTAAAAGACAATTTATTATCAATTAAATAATGTCTTGTTTTATTTTGTGAGTAAAAACATTGAAGTAAATGAAAAAAAAAAAGAACTCTATAAAGAATTTTAAAAATTGATGCTGCCCGACCGGTATTCGAAACGTTGTGTTCTTACAGGCAGCGCCAAATATACTTAGCAGGTAAGTGCTCTGTGTTTCCCTCTGTTTGAGTTTGTTTTCCGGATATCACAAGAGAAGGCGCTGCTTTGTGGATGGTGGATATAGTTATTAATGGGACTCGTGTGACTTGGACAACGGTGAGAATTAAAGCGGTTTGAAAAGGAAAGAAACTCGTTTTTGGTTCTGGAACATGGGTCTATGGTTAGATTTTTGATTCAATCTACTTTTATAAAATCAACATAAAAGCCACTAAAAGGCTACACATGTCATGACCCCTTAAGTCCCGCAATAAATATGTGAGAATGTAAGACATTTCGGAATATATGAAGAATGAAAAAGTTTGGAAGGAATTGGAATGGAAGTTTGGAAGTTTTGAAGGAAGGAAGAAAGAACTGCTACTGAAGCGCAGATGTTTCACTTCCCAGATGTGCAAACACAAAAAAAAAAACAAAATCCAATTTTACCGCCCACCTAAATTGGGCACCCTTTGCTGTGTGGAGATTTACCTGCAAGAGCTGTGCTTGCTGCACAGACTCCTGTATGAAATACTCTTCTGGGAAGTGACTTGGGTCAACACTGATCCCTACGTCAACGGTGTCATGGTGAATTGATGGGCTACTCCCACAGTTCCTATAGAGCTGCAGCAGGTCCGGAGGTTTAGGAACGTTGAGACCCACATCATCCCACAACTCAAAATCCTACATAAATACATGAATAATGTGTGAAAAAAAACAACACAATTAATGTACAAAAGGAAAAAATAAAAGTACCTGATCGTCGTTTTCATCAGAGAATGTGATAGACGTTAACTTATAATCATTTTTCAATAAATATTCATTAACTAAAAAATTTAAGGCTCGCTTTTCAAGGGGGCGGATGGGTTCCTGGGAAAATACAGAGAAAAAAAATTAAATGAAAAATACACAAACATAAAGGTACTCAAACTAGGTGTTCATTACAACTCATCACCAAGCCCTACTAACGAAAAAGATTTTGTTTGCGCCAATGAAGAGCAGCACTTAGTCAGCTGTGGTGGCATTATGTGAGCTCAACAACTGACCAGTCAGTGATCAACAGGATATTGCCATGTTCTTTCTTTCCAGTCAGAGAAAAGTAACTGAACTAAAGATCACTGCCTGAACCCGACAGGGTTTGGGCTTCATTTCTACAATTGTGCACAAGCTCAAGTCTGCCTCTGGAAGCTTCTCCAGCTTGCTGCAGGGTGCTTTGCCGGTTCTTTGCACATACGATGCACATCGGTGATGCTAATCTTGGTGAAATCCTAAAAACGGCAGGTGTAGAATGTATCTATTTCGAAACCGGAGCTCACTGAGAGCTTTGTAAACTCATATGTGACTAAAATTCGCACAAGCCACTCAGTCTAACTAAGGGTGTGCGGTTAGCATTTAGATATACACAAAATAAAATAATGTCAACCTGAATTTCAGGACTGGATTTGTAGTTTTTCCTCTCCTGAGAGGGAATCTCACATTCTGTAAAAAGAGAAGAAACAAAAACAAATACAGTGAGCCGACATTTGACTTCTTGTTAATACAGACTACCTTTAGCAATGAGATAAGCTGCCTCAGCAGAAAAACTGGAGAGTGAAAAAAGTTGAAAGTACAGCACCTGTAGCCTGAGTCAAGTTGGCACGCAGAGCCTGAATGGTCTCCTTGGCTTTCCGTAGTTCAAACTCCAAAACTGGACCAGGGGGTCACACACAAAAAGACATCCAACCAAGGGGACGGAACAAAGGAACAAAAAGAGAAAACAAGAGAACAAGGGATGGCCATGAAAAACCAAATAAAAAAGCAAGAAAAAAACTTTTGTAAGAAGCTGAAGCGAAACAGACGCATGCACATTATGGATCTAATGAACACGTGCAGCAGAGGTTGCTGGAGGAGCTGCTTTGGTGAGGCTACTGCTGAATTGAATTTGTTGCAGGATTTCTATCCCTCTGGTTGAATTTAGTACGTTTTTGGGAGGCTGTCTGTCTGACCAAAGAGTTACGATGCTGTCTGTATTTAAAGTAAAAAAAAAAATGTAAATTTAAAATTCATTTAGGCTTCCTCAGAAAGGTAAAGACTAGGTGCGTAATTTCTAAGCAATTTGTGTCAAAGAAACGATGTGGTAAGCACGATCCTGTAGGAAATCTGAACTAAACACTAGGGGTGTAACGGTACGCTAAAATCATATTGGGTTCGGTACAGTGTCTTGGAGAGTTCGGTTCATTCGGTTCGGTACAAAACAATAAGAACTTACATAATCTTTATTTTGAAAAGCTGCCAATACACAGTAGAATTCTTGCATAAAATAAATAAAAGTGGCACATTTGGGTGATATTTTAAATAAATTGCACTCTTTATAAAGAAAAGCACATTTTTTAAATAAAAAATGAAATACTGCAACTAGTTATAGATAGGATAGATTACCTATCCACATTTTCTGAAGGGAGCATAGATCTGGTTGCAGTGACAATATCTCCAGCAGTAGAAAATGTTAGATGTGTTGCCTGCCCGATCTCCGTGGAACAATGTCACCATACAACTTAAAATTTATCCCCATTATGTATTTTAACAGAGAAGTCAAAGTGTTCCCAAACAGGAGAGTGTAGTGAGGTGAGAGGGTCTTCAAGCTCTGGCCTCTCTTTCGCTTTTGATATGATTCCATTTTCCTACTCGCGCTCGTGCTCGTCACTCAATAGCGTCCGTGCGGAAACTCGCCTTGGAACATTGTTCCGCTGCGCTTAATATCGCGCTAATAATACATTTAAATTATTATAAAAATACAGAATACCGAAACGGTACGCAAGTGTCCCGAACCGAACAGGCCGTACCGAAACGGTTCAATACATACCGTGAACCGTTACACCCCTACTAAACACATTTGGAAATTAGCCGTAGCCTAAAGACTAGAATTACCAGTGACAGAACTGAAAAATATGCCTTATGAAGACTTCATGATTCCTAATTAAGGCAAAATAAGAGATTGTTCCCCTTCCCTCTAGTGCACTACAATAGCTTCAGTGAACAGAACAAAACCGATCAGCAAAAGCTGCTGAAAGAGCTAAATAACTCATTTCCATGCCCATCTTTCATTTCTTTTGGCCGAAACACTCAAGAAAATACATTTTTGTACCCTTGTTGATTTGTTTGAATGTCTAGTTCTTAAAAAAATATCTTTGTTTCAACAGTATTAAACAAAATTTAAAAAAAAAAATTAAAGAGTGGAAAGTTACTAAAGTGAAAAAAATCCTCACCCTACAATAAGCGCATATAGAAAATGGAATGATGCACGACTGAAAAGTATTTGGCCCCCTATTTTCTGCCTCCCAGGTGTAATTTATAGGTTACTAACTCAGATTAAAGACCTCTACACGCAGATTCCATGAGAATTCCATCTGAAGAGGATGCTTTTTATTTTTCGCAGGGTACTTTTCATCTGAGTCGAGGAAATATTGATAAAATGACGCTCCCTGCCTGAAGATGGCATTTGCGGTACAACAGATGCACTCAGCGCCACACGGGGAAACAGGAAAGAAAACGACAACAGAGAATATTAAAGAACCCATAAAAAAAAAAACCATTCTGTCTGTGGCTGATCACAGGGAGCTGTTTGACAAAAATTTGGAGAAAAAAAAGAGGATTTGTGGCACACCATTTCTTTACGAAGTCGAAATGAAAATGTGGGATGAGCGCCACCGAACGGTTCTTTTATGAACTACTCACGTCATCAAAGGATTCAGCTTTCATTGGTTGTTCTTGTGAAAAACCAATCCGATATGGCACACCGAAACCCCGTTGTGTGAGCTCTCGTTGTCGCACATGGTTTTCAAAAAAATTCTGAACCATGTGTAGAGGCCTTAAGACTCTCCTCATCATCTACAAAAAACCTCCACCATGGTCAAGACCAAAGAACAGCTCAAGGACGTCAGGGACAAGACTGTAGATCTACACAAAGCAGAAACCGGCTACAAGACCATCACGAGGAGCTCGGTTTTAGGGTGACCGTCTAGAGCACCACACAGGACTTTATCCTCTGAAGTTCAATGACTGAGGATGGTGAGAAACTACATGGAAGGACCTCGTCAATGATCTCAATGCAGTTAGGACTATAGGTCACCAAGAAAACAATTGGTAACACACTATGCAGTGAAGAACTGAAAAACAAAGTAGAATTCACCTGTCACTTTAAAATAAAAAATTTCATGGCAGTGAAAACATAATGAATTAAGGGTGTTTTCAGCAACAAAAAAAGGAAAAGACAACTGCAACATACCAAAAAGCACTTTGGACGGACTAAGTAATCCAAGTGTAGGGTGAGAACCTTTTATCCCATTAAAATGGGTTGTAGAAATGTATTCCAGAAAGTGGTGGCAAAAGAAGAAACAGTTCTCTGACCAGATCTAAACTCAATTACTTGGAGAGGGTCTGCACAGAGGAGTGGAATAAAACGAGATGTGAGCAAACCTGGTGCCACTATCAACTATACACTACGTGTCAGGGATTGTTTTAGTTTGAGGTCAAACACATTTCACTGATGTAGGTGCCGTTTTTCATTTTAGAACGTTTAAGTGTTATCTTATTTGGTCTATCAGAAATAAATTGAATACATATGTTTCTCATTTTACTAGTTCACACCTCGTCCGCCCAACTGTTTTTTATTTCTCTTCATTAAATACATGCATCCACAAATCATCGACATCTTCTCTTTTAGTTTCTCTTCTTTTGCATCTCATCTTACATATAGTGACAACTGCATTTCTGTTTTCAAAACCCTACAGCAATCTCTCGATTGTAAACCTGCTAGACAAGCAGAAAGAGGCTGTGTCTCATTCCAATCCTTCATTTCTCACTTTTAAAATGCATGATTTGCAGCAAAACATACTGGGGTTTATGAGAAAACTCCGCTTCCTTGAGTTTAACCCGAGGAACAGATTGAGACACAGCCAGAGACACTGGGAAACAAAAAGCATGGAGATCACAGGACACTTTGCAGAGGACCAGTTTGGGAGGTCTGCTTGAGAACATAGTAAATTAACATTGTGAATGACAATTAGGAAACACGGGAACAGAACAGTGGTACGAGATGAAAGAAAATCTATGACGTTATTACTGATCAACAGAGCACAGGATGCAAGTTCAACAAATGGAACATTCTCAGAAAAAAAAACTAAATAAAAATAAACGAACAGCAGCAGTTTGCTTGCCTAGATGATCTTTGGTCCAGAATTGGAAGGTGAAATACTGGAATAGAGACAGCCCATAAACCGCAGGTCAGACAGCCAGGGACGAACTCGTCATTCAAGAGGTCGTGATTTTAGGTTGAAATGCTCAATTTGGGATCCAAAGGGTTATTTTGGTCTGCTGCATGGTTCCTTAGGCACTTTACTTACCCATAGCTGCTTTTCAATAAAATGAACAACAATTCAGAATCAATGTGACTTTGAAATAAATAAAAGACAAGAGTTGATATTATAGCTGCCAAACAATAAGAAAAAAAAAGAATAGATTGATAGATTTTATCGATTAACTTAGACTCTAAATAGTGTGTTTGAGTGACCTAATATGCAAACGCTGCCCCGTACATACATTTTTTAAAGATGTATCCACATAACTAACAAATAAATAAATTCCCGACCAAATCACTTTTGCATAAAACACAAAAAAGGATGGTTTTGTTTAATTTAGGAAGAATGATGTAAAACTTAAAGACAGAACCAGCCGTAAATCAAGCAATTTAAGACTTGAAAGCACATAAACTCTAGTTTGTAATTCCATTGTAGAGAAATATGTTGCATTCATGGGTAATAGCTAAAACCTCTAACTCTTCTAGAGAGACTGCGGACGAAAGCGGTCAGTGCTTGACCAATGTGAAGTCACATCACTCACGGTTGCCTCGAGAATTTATTCACATACGGGAAAACTGACCAAAACTGTACTCGTAAAAGAGTTGAACACAAACCACTAATAGCTTACAGGAAAAGGTGATGTCAGTTACATCTATTTATTCCTAAAACAAAAAGCAGCGGCCAATTTCTGAGGAATATGAGAGGGGAAAAATTGTTTGTGGATAAATGGAGTAAAAGTCTTGCTACCTTGTAGTTCTGACTTAAAAACTCTTATTACCTGCCACTCTTTCATCAGTCTCCCGGTTGCCATCATCAGAATAACGAGCAAAGTCCAAGGAGTCCAATGTGCTGATGCTGCCAGCTCTGTCTGGAAACAAAGAAAAAATTATTTACATTTTAGCACTTTCCAACCAACTTAAAGGATCTTAAATATATGAGGCCATCTACAGATTTGGTGATGGCACTTTAGCAAAGATCATCGAACATAATCAGACCATTAGTATTTCAGCGCAAAATGATCAGAGATTTCTAATAGTTAGACCATGTTCTACTGTTTGAAATTTCACTAGAAGAGAATGTAATAATCAAGTGGAGATTTATTTCAGTTTTCGGTCAACCCATGGATAACAACAGCTTCAGTAACTTAATGTAATGCTGCATTTGTAATGAGACAAGTAAACTTGCGTTTGTAAAAAAGTAAGCCCTTTTCCCAGTAACTTATAACAATGATCACAAGTTAATGGGAAAAATGTGTAATTAGTAACGCAAATTATTTACAACACAAAGCTTTCCCCTCACTGGTCGTTTTCCTGCACCTGCTGCACCCATGTCGCACCAGAAAAAGTACTTGATTATTACATCGGAAAGCAGAATAGTTCCTAACAATAAAGGCCTAGGAAATATACACGTTTCACTTTCTGCAGCACAATGCAACTCAAACACATTTTAAAGAACATTCAAAATAGTAAAATATTGTAAAAATATGTTCTAATTGCAGTGTTTCCCTTACCATTATATTAGGGGGGCGCCCCGCCCCCCCAACGGCACCCCCCGCCCCGCTTGAAGGTCAAGTTAATTTTATTTTATTTTCGTCGAATAACTACAGAAGTAATTTATATATAACAGGTCTTTGCTTTTTTCCGATGCGCGCGCACCGCGGAGTTCCGCTCCGATGCGCGCGCACACACACACCCATCAGCGGACAGAGACCGCGCTTTAAACGCTCCCAAGGTGGTGACGAGGACAAAACGTGTTCTGCTGCGAGCAGCAGCCGGTGTAGCTTTCCTACTCCGAAACAAAGTACCGAAAAGAGCCTAAGTGCTGCATGTCTTGCCCCTGACAAGCAGCAAAAATCTAGCCACCACAGAACGACAGGTTTTGACCCAGCTTGGCTGTCAGAGGGGAAATACTCCCCCTGGCTGTACAAGACTGATCTTGGTAAGTAAGTAAATACACACAAGCATGAATGAATGAATTGATAAATAAATTGCTTAATTAATAGCTAGCTAGTTAGTTATACAATGGCATTTCCTGCTTTAAACTATCACTATGTTAAGTTGATTTTTACTGTTGTTACTATCAGTTATCACTTTTAAAGCCTAACAGTTAATGTATTTACAGGTCAAAACAGACATTCACAATAGGCTGCAAGGGGACCATCTTGCAGCCTGCATGCGGATCTCAATAAATGGGCCAGAAGTTTCAGACTATCCATACCAAGATGCTCTGGAAATGTTCTTTCAGAAGCCCAGAAAGATACACTGCAGTGACAAAAGCTGCACACTTTGTGAATAATTAACATATTAAAATAAATCTGATGTTTAGTGTTTAGTTCAGTGTACAGTTGTTTAGTTATTGTACAGTAATTGTTCAGACATTATAATATATTGGTATACTGCAATTAAAAGAAACATATAAACACTATTAAGTGTTTGTGTGAGTGTTTTGCCGCACCACCCATAACACCACAACCCCCCCCCCCAAGGCCATGATCCTAGGGGAAACACTGAAATGAAATGCCGCTAGTCTGTTTGGTGCCTGATCTGGAGATAATCTCAATCAGAAATTGAAAATGCACCTAAGCCAAAAAAGCAGAGTCTTTGTTTAAGCTTTTGCTCGACTCTCACCAAAACAGATCAGAGACAAAAGAGACATTTGGTTTTACAATCAAAAGAAATCAGCAGTTTACAGTTTGTGAAGGTTTACACACAGATGAGTTACGATGATGAGAAGGGAGCGATAGATGTTTTGGCATCAACAACTCAAGTTCTTCTACATTATTCTGACAGGGGGGTGTAGAACTCTAGAATGTTTTAACCTCTTAAGCCCTGAGGCCTATTTTCCGAAAATCCTATACTTTTACTTTTTAAGGCATTTCTCAGCTTTTACAAGGTCTAAACTGCAAATCTTGGTATCAAAATGAAGATAGGTTCTTGGGGAGTGGTGTGGATGAGTTATTTTGACAGTCAAGAACACTGGGTAAGAGTAATTGACGTTGGAATGGCCAAAAAATGAACTCCGCCTAAAAAAACCCACATGATTCCTCCAATATCTCCTTATTTTACTTATAACGAAGCAAATAAACACAATCAATTGTAACCACTACATGTCAAGGACATCTGTAGCAAGTTTGGTGTCCATACTACAAGAAACTAATATTCTGTACAGGTTTTGATTGAACAAAGTTCAGGCGTAATCCATGTTGGCACAGTTTGGCACAATAATTGAAATATGGAAAAAATCTAGTCCAAAGTTTCCGCTACGTTCATAGTCTTCTTTTCTTGCTTACGGGACATGATTTCAGCAAAAAAGCTCCTAAAGAAACGCTGTAAAAGGGAGGTGGAAGCCCATTTACGCTGTCTTCCTGCGCTTTTGGGTAACGTTTCATTTACAGTACTCCCTACGTTCGATTTTCCGCGTGTCCCTACCCCCCGACCATCTGTCCAATCCGGGAGCTCTACACATCGTTCAAAAGCTTTGAATCTGGAGAAGCCAATGATCTCAACCATTTTGAGATGGACAGGATCGCCGACGAATCACAGGAAGCGCAGCTTGGAGAGACCCGCTCTTACGCACAGGGAGTGATTCCATATTTGGTGATGTTTTGAGACCACGGGAGCTACAGAAAAGAGCCAAAATGGAGTTTCCGCAAAGCTATCGACCGGAAATAACAACAAACGGACTTTTATCGCTATGGAAATAACTTTTTGTTAGGAAAAAAAACGGCAAAGGTAAGACAAGATTTACATGCTTGCTTTGTTTTTGCTAGCGTTTTTTCGGGGAACTTTCGCTCCCTGCTCTGAAATACTTTGTACAATATAAATGAGTTGCATATCGCTGGATTCAGCTGGTTGTTGACTTTCATTTGATGACATGGTTTTGGTGTTTCCGTTTATATTGTGGATACATATCGCACATAAACAAAAACGTGGTCATGAATTATACTCTGACTATGTTGTTGTTTATTTGCATGGCGTTCGAGCTGTGGTTCACGGATATGAAATTGAATTAGATACGTTTTTACAGGAGTTTCCGCTGAGCACAACAGTATTTAATATGTGTGGGTTATTCTCAGGGTTAGTGAGCTATGAGTGAAAATGTAACGCACCGGGAACTCTCGGGCTTAAGAGGTTAAGTTAAAATAAACTCGAGTGCAATTGCTCAGTTAGTGCAGTTCTTTTGAGTATGCGTAAACACAGACACCTGGGGTCTCATTTATAAAAGAGTGCATAGAATTGTGACTAAAACTAAACGTAAGGCAGAAAGGTCAAATTTGCGAGCGCAAAGAAAATTGACAAAATGAGATTTAATTTTTTTTTTTTTAAAAATGCACATTTAGGTTTTGCTCTACTCATTCTTCTATGCTCAGTTTGAGTCTGTATGTACAATATCTCACATGTGTACTTTCCATTTAGTCTGTATATGCATTTGTTTAATAAAATAAAAAAAGTAACTCTAACAGTGCCATCGTGTAACTTTTAGGCACAAGGGTCCAGGCAGTCTTTATACCCTTAGCAATCACAATTATTCTTAACACTTTCATATTCGACATAAGGATATGCAAACTTTGACGTCAAGTTCTGTTTTAAAAATTAAACATTGCGCAAAAAAAGGAGTACAGAACGTTTTGGCCCAGTTTTTTACATACAGAACCTTTTTAAATTAAACCCCTGAACCCTCATGGACTGTCCACTTTCAACCAAACAGGTTGTTGGATCACGTGCCTAAAATAGGCAGACAACTGGTTAGAGATTAGCAGGAAATTTAAGAAGCTGTGCTGTACATTATTTATTTTAGCAACTCCAAATGCAAGTTTTCCCCATAACGGTATGTATCATAGTTTTGTTTTATGAGGATAGTAAAGAAGCTTGAAAGATGAGGGGTCTTTTTTTGAGGGCCCTTTTTTAACCCTTTAAGATCTATGAGAGCGCCGGCGATCCCAGATGCAAAACCATTTTTAAATGCCTGTAAAATAATTAACATATAAGATGTCTGCATAAAAAGTTGTAAAGAATCCTTCAAAACGTACACAATAAAAACATTATAATCCACACCACTGGTGTTAACAGCACTTCCGGTGACGGATATTTCATCATCAAGTTGTAAAAGTGATGAATTCACGCAATATTACCAGCGAACCACAACGTGACATCTATGGCTGGGCGATATATCGATATTAAAAAACATATCGATATATTTTTAAACGAGATATGAAATTTGACCATATCGCATATATCGATATAGGCTGCGTAGTTCAAACTGCGCTGTGAGCCTTGCTCCAGCAAACGGCTTTAACCCGGAGCTCTCAGCACTGCTTCGCGCGCCCCTGGCCACGCCCCTCCTCTTTCAGGCACAGAGAGGGGAGGGGCTGGACTCTGGAGCAGACAATCCGCCGGCACTCTTCAACAAACATGGAGGAAGCAACAACATCTGCTGAGCATGCGGAGAAATTAGTTGGTAAACAAAAAAGTAGCGGCTCAGTAATATGGAGATGGTTCGGATTCAAAGTTTCTGATGAGAAACAAAACCATGTCATATGTAGGGAGTGCCATAAAGAAGTTACAGCCAGGGGTGGAAGCACTACAAATCTTTTTCACCATCTAAAACAGTGGCACAAACTGCAGTATGAAGAGTGTGTGAAACTGCGCGCTGCCGAGGCCCCAGCTGCAAGCCAACCGCAACCCGCAAAAGCTCCAGCCCCGACACAAAGCTCCCTTCAAGCTTCATTTTCCCGCGGTGTACCGTTGTTGTGCCATATTTCGACTCCCCGGCAGATTCCGACTCCCCTCTTCCGTGAACGCGCATTCAATCACGTGATTACACAGACTAAGCCAATGAGAGTTCACATAAAATGTTTACTCGTGAAAAAGTTTTAATTTTTATTTCGTAGATGTCAAATTTACTTGTAACACATTGTAAAACTATAAATATTGTTTAAAAAGTTTAAAAGAATGCAATCGCCTAAGTTGCTTACAGCATTGAATATTTTAATAATTTATGAATGTACAGCATTATACAAACTTTAGATTTTTATATTTTATTTGCGTATTCAAATATATTTATATTTTATTCCCAAAAACAAGGGAACAGCTGAGTATTGTTTCATCCGGCCAGTTTAAATAAAACTACTTGTGAAATGTCATATTTGGGTTTGACTTTGACTAAACAATTGCTCTCACTTTTTGATAAAAATATCGGGATATATATCGTATATCGATATTCAGCCTAAATATATCGGGATATGACTTTTGGTCCATATCGCCCAGCCCTAGTGACATCATCTTCCTGGGACTTTTACCGCGGCAAAAATTTTTGGCTCGGACTCGCTCAATCAGTTTCTGAATCTCTCCTAAACATCCCATAGTATCCCTTTTGCCATCCGTGAGAGCCATCAGGATCAAAAAGCCACACAGGGGCAAAGAAAGTGTGTGGAAAGTGAGCTCCCTTCATGTGCGAGGCGTGTGAAGTGCATCAGGAAGTGTAAAACCACCAATCACAGCTCTTCAGTGCAGTACAATACTGTTGCACTGTAAATAGTTTGTGTAGTAACTAGTTTGGGATTTTATATTATTACATATTTATAAATATATATTTATGCCTGATTGTGTATGTTGTGTTCTCCTGTTCTGAAGTTTCACCACAGTAAAAATGTCATTTTTGAAATTTATTGCACTGTATATTAATTTAAATTGTCAAATACAACGCTATCTATGATCAACATTTTTTCAATGTGCAATTTGATTGCACAGTTGTAATTTGTTTATTGTGATGTTCATGGTATAATTTATGCAAAATGTGCACATTTTTAGTTTTTTGTCTCGAGTGCATCTCAAAAACTAAGCAATGAATTCACTCAGAGTAAATGTACTGTGGTTCAAAAACTGTGGTTTCTTCAGTTAATATTGAACTAAATATATTAATATTATTAAAATCTAGCATATAAGGGCTGAAATTGATGTATGGCAAAATAAAATACTTAAAAAAATTGCACCACAGCAGGTAAAAATGTAAACTATGCTCTGGCGGACTTGGCTCTATGGCAGGTCTTAGGTTCATGGAATGAAAACCAACAGCATTCTTTCAGCAGCGTTTTGAACACAATTTAAATGAGCACGAACCAGTTACTAATGTTATTTTATAATCATTAAATCATCATATTTTATTAATTAAAACTGAAGCATGTGATGCTGACTAGGGGTGTAACGCTACGCTAAAATCGTATTCGGTTCGGTACAGTGTCTTGGAGACCTCGGTTCGGTTCATTCGGTTCGGTACAAAACAATAAGAACTTACATAATCTTTATTTTGAAAAGCTGCCAATACACAGTAGAATTCTTGCATAAAATAATAAAAGTGACACATTTGGGTGAAATTTTAAATAAATTGCACTCTTTATAAAGAAAAACACATTTTTTTAAATAAAAAATGAAATACTGCAACTAGTTAGGATAGTTAGGATAGATTAACCCATCCACATTTTCTGAAGAGAGCACAGATCTGGTTGCAGTGACAATATCTCCAGCAGTAGAAAATGTTAGATGTGTTGCCTGCCCGATCTCCGTGGAACAATGTCGGCATACAACTTTAAATTTATCCACTCGTCTATCCCCGTTATGTATTTTAACAGAGAAGCCAAAGTGTTCCAAAACACGAGACCGTAGTGAGGTGTCTTCAAGCTCTGGCTTCTCTTTCTCTGCTGCCAGTCAGCTACCCGGCGTGCACCTCTACTGTGCTTCACTCAATAGCGTCCGTGCGGAAACTCGCCTAGGAACATTGTTCCGCTGCGCTTAATATCGCGCTAATAATAAGTTTATATAATTTAATAAAAATACAGAATACCGAAACGGTACGCAAGTGTACCGAACCGAACAGGCCGTACCGAAACGGTTCAATACATACCGTGAACCGTTACACCCCTAATGCTGTTGGAACTGTTGTCTTCCCTGGAAACTCTTGAGCACCAGCTACCCTACTTCAACAGAGGAGGAGGAGGTGCGTGATTCGAGTGTTCGGAATGAAGCCCTGGAAAATGCTGCTAAATAAATAAACATGGTCCCCCAAAAAAAGAGCTTTTGCATATCACTAAATTTCACCAATTTATTTCTCTCCCAATACTCTCTTATATACAATACTCAATGTGTATAATACTGCGCATCAGGGTCTTTTGTGGCACCGCTATTGAGTTCAGAGAATTATTAATTATCTGATCAAAGCTTCTTCAATAACAGAAAAATACTCATCATGAATGTTAGCACACTCCTTGCAGTTGAAACAGGATGGTGGTGAATGATTGTTTTGAAGTGTGAATAAGCAGAAATGAAAGCACTTTCAACATGCCCACCCACATTATACAGTCAGCTGATGAACTCCTACCGCAACATTTCATGATAGAATATTAGTCAATATTCAGTCAAACCAGCAATATCTTGGTGCAATCATAGGAAACCACCTTTGCTACTGTTGATAAATGTATTACATCCAATTCAAAGTAATAAAGGACTACTATCTATTTGTGTCACAGGTCATTAAAAAAATACAAACCATTTCTTTAAAAGAGCATTCATAATCTATATTTCTGCAGATTCGAGCAATATTCAACAGAGTACGGCTTTTAAAATGAAATCATTACACAATTAAAGTTGGGGCTGGGCGATTTGGCCCCAAAATTGCGATTAATTGAGCATTTAAACTCAATTACGATTAATGAACAATTTTTTCTTTATTTTTCCCCTCATAGTTCACTTTTGTAAAATAAATATGCTCCCATATTACAAGTTAGAGATGTTTGACTGAAGGGTGCATTAAAAGAGTAATTGAAAAATTGAGCTGGTAAAACTGGATTGATTATAGGTTTCAAATGTCGATTGGGATTACTTTTCGATTATTTCGCCAGTCGTAATTCAAGAACAATAAAATAACCTAGGCTCTTTTCAATGATTACAGTTTGTAAGATCAGGGGTGCTCATTACGTCGATCGATCGCGGAGGTGCAATTGGTCGATCGCGGTGTGAAATTGAAACAATATCAGCCGATCATCCATCCCATCACAGTTCAGTAAAGTTAGCTGGAGATTCACGGATTCGGTTTTCTCTGATCAATAGCTCGAAACCAGAATGTTCTTAGTAAACAAATAATACCTATTTTTAATCTGTGTTATGTAGCGGACAAACTACAAAACGTTTTTTTATCAAAACAAGTTTCCCTCGGCATTGGCAGAAACACATTACCTCCTATGAGCAACCCGCTGACATGGAATCGCTTAGGGACCGTCTACAAATTACCAGATCCAAAATATGTTTTACCCAGAATATGCTTCATAACTTCATTCTAAATTGTTCTATTACAACCAAAATCAAGCAACACGCCACTCCTCACCTGTATATTGTACTGCACGACTCAGTTTCTATAAAAAATTGCAATATTTATTAGAGCATCATTTTTATTCTTGATTATTTGGATCAAAGCTCAATTGCTCCCATAAAAATCACTCTATTACCATCAATTCAGATCACACACAACTGTTCTAATGATTCAATTCCGTGCAAGTCATCAAATTAAACTCACGTTATTACAAA